>APFE030238626.1:0-10853 GCA_000404065.3 Pinus taeda
AATTAAGAACAATCCTTCTCTAAATATGCATTTACCATATAAGAAATCAAGTGTTTATATCCTACCTGTAGTCCAACGATGTTGTAGTAGTCCAGCCTCGTCGATCCGGATGAGCTCCTCCTTCTCTCTGAAACCTGCATTCACTAACAATCAAAAGATTAAATAGCACCTGAATATCTCATAAAATAAAACATATTTAACATACAGGCCAAGGAGTATATGAAACAACTCATAAATAACAAATTGTTGAGAAGAATGGGCTTATTTGTATTAATAGGAAACAAAAGAAACCATTACAACCTGAGCCTTGGTGTTGTGCAGGTCCCTCCCAGGGTCCAACAAGAGTTTTCCTTTACTTTGATAAGCTCACCCACTTCCAAATGAAACAAGAAAGGATGGGAATCTCTCCTCACAAGTTTCTACAAGGAAGTCCTAATTCCAGCATCATCTACCCTTTGGAATGTTCAGCTTTCAACCTCCCCTCCTCTGGCCCAATGCCTGTATTTATAATGCTATAGAGGAAGTTAATCAGGTCCAACATCAATGGGATAAGCCCCTCTTTTGGATGGGGTAGCTCCTCCCTTGATGGGATAAGTTCCTCTTTCATAGGGATACATGAACCGTTTGGAGGCGCTCAATACACGTCAAACAAGCTTCTAGAATGCTCTAGAAATGACCACAAGTAACTTTTTTAAGATGGAACTCGCGCCTTTTGACCTTTACAGGAGTACGCACCCACCCCTTTACATACAGAGTGTGCAAGGACACAGGTATTGTGAACTTGGGATGCGTACACAAAGGTAAGGTAGAGAGAAACTGCGTACGCAGAGATAAACATGTTTTTTAATGACTTTCTCTCTTTCTTGAAGTTTGACATGGAGAGCAGAGGTATGAGGCTTGCCAAGGAGGATAGTATGACTGTTGATGGAGCCATACTAACTGCAAAATAGTCATGGTGACAAATTTTTAGTTTGTAACAGTAGCCTTCCCTAAACACTGATTGGCTATATATATATATATATAATATATATAATTAGATATAGATATACATATATATATATAATATAATATATATAAATATATAAATATATATATTAATATATATTATATATATATATATATATTTGTGTGTGTGTGTATGTATGTATGTATGTTTGTAATAATGGAGAGTAAATATGCCATATTGTGGCCCTAAATTATATATTTGCTCATACCATCTAATTGCATTAAATTTTTTCTAAAAGGTTCCAATTTTCCGATATAAAAAGGAATTTTGAATGGGTCATGGGGAAGAATCATGCATGGATGGAAGATTAATATTTGTTGTCATTTATTACTGAGGAACACATGAGTCCAAGAACCAAATTTTGATCATAGAAGGAATTCAGATAAGCTAAATGGAGATAAGCAAAGGAATTGTTAGAGAACCAACAATGATTTTATGGTCCATATAAATTGTGGACCGCCTTAGTTGTTTGATGTTTAACAAAAAGTGCGGTCACAATGGGCATTCAATCCCATACTGCTCGTTAAAATCTAAATTTGATATGAATTGAGCACCCCCCTCCAATTTAAAAACCACTATAAGGGGCATTTGTATCTCATTAATTTTCGAACGAGTGCCTTTTCTCTAGGATTTGAGTTGTACACACCCATCTAATTCAGGTACTGTTAATGTTAGCATGGATTTCTTAGCTCCATTGTCAAGAGTCTTGTATGAAACTAGTGATCTACGGGATGATTTTGATTTCCTCATTACAATGAAAGTGGAATATGTAGGTTTCAACCCTATGCAAAAATTACCTACATATGAATTCCAAAACATAGAAAATAAAAAATGTGAGACCATAACATATAAAACACATATACACAGAGATTTCCCATGGATACAAAAATCGAGACTACTAGCTTGATTTTTCATGTATGTTCCTTTCAATTTTACAATACATATTTATACATGTTGAAGCATCCAATACCATGGTCCAAAAACCATCGTGTCCAAAACCATGGACCAAAATCCATCACATCCAAAACCATGTGCGAAAAATCATGCACAAAACCATAGGTAGTTCCACCCAACCTAATATAGGATCTAGAAACAAAATTTTCTGGGGTGCTGCCCCGGACACCATAGAGTGGGGTTACATGCACCCCTCAAACCCCTTATGACCCCCCCCGCTCTTCAATCGACACAACGAAGGGGGGCTATCTGACCCCCCTGTAACACCCAGTTAACTGTGTGGGCTAGTCATGGAAAGAATATAACACAACCCAACATTCTCCCATTGGTTGTTTTCTTTCCACAAGTGGCCACAAAAGAGCTTAGTCATTTATCTAGCCCTGCAATGCCCATTGTTTCTCTACACCAAGAGAACTTCTCAGAGCTCACAAATTTTTTCAGTGCATCTATTGTATTGTTCAAAGTGTTCACATTTAGCATCAACACCCTTTTTTCTTCTATCATATCCCTCACAAATTGATACTCAACATCAATGTGCTTAGTCATTGAATGATATGCAGGGTTCTTTGCCAAGAAAATTACACTTTGGCTGTCACAATCTATCCTTATAGCTTCGTGTACTAATGACATACTTGAACAAAATCTCTACAACCAAACTTATTCATTGCTTGCATGAGTAGCTACCATGTATTCTGCCTTTGTAGTTCATAGTGCTACTATAGATTGTTTCCTACTCATCCAACTGATTGCACCTCTCAATAGGTTAAACACATAGCCACTTGTAGATCCTCTCTGATCCAGATCTCTAGCCCAGTCTGCATCAACAACACCATGGATATCCAACACTTTTTCCAATCCCGGTCTTCCTTGGTAGCGCAAACAATAATCACTAGCGCCATGCTAATACCTAAAAACCCACTTCACTGTTGTTGATGCTACTTTCCTGGTTTTGACATAAACCTACTCAATACTCCCACTGCATGTGTAATGTCTGATCTATTATAGATCATTGCATACATTAGGTTACTGAATGCACTTGCAAATGGAACACGGGACATGTCCTCTTCCTCTTCTTGTGTCTTGGGACATTGTTCAACAGATAACCTCACACCTACGGGAATAGGAACCTTCATCAGTTTACTATCCTACATATTAAAACTCTGAAGTGTTGTCTCGACATACATCTTGTTGTTTAACCAAAGCTTCCTCTTTGCCCGATCTCTTTTAATTTCATGCCCGAAATATAGTTTGCAGCACCAAGATCTTTTATGTCGAATTTGGAGGACAATTGGGTCTTCAAATCCTAGATAATTTCTTTTTCATTTCCAACCAGAAACATATCATCCACATACAAGACCACATAAATAACATGGTCACCAATTAATTTAAAATACACACAATGATCTTCTTTTCATTTGGTGGAGCCAAGTCCTCATTTAAATGTATCAAATTTCTAGTACCACATCCTTGGTGACTGTTTTAACCCATACAAATACTTCTTAACTTGCATACTAGTTCTTTCTTAAACTTCACCACAAAGCCTTCAGGTTTCTTCATGTAGATCTCCTCTTCTAGATCCCTATGAAGAAATTTGTGTTCACATCCATCTATTCTAACTCAAAGTCAAAAGAAACATCAACAGATAAAAGTAATCTAATAGAACCTGCCTTGGCAACAAGAGAATAAATATCACCAAAATCAATTCTCAACACCTAGGAATAACCTTTTGCTACCAACTGAGCTTTGTATTTATGCACCTTCCCTTCTACATTTGTCTTCTTCTTGAACACCCATTTGTTGCCAACAGGTTTCCCTCCAGCCGGCAACTCCACTAGATCCCAAACCTCATTTTTGTGTAAATATGTCATTTCATCAACCATGGCCTCTTTCCAGTGCTTTCCATCATCTAAATCTACGGCATCCTTCATAGTTTTGGTATCATCATCATTAATAGACAAAGAAAAATTTGAAGAGAAAGCAGATGGCATATAACTTTCTGTTGTCTTCTTTCTCGAACTGATCTTATCACGCCTATAGTTTATGGCTCTTCATCTTCTAATTCATCCTTTGTTGTAGAGTTTGATTCTTCCTCCTTTAGCTCAAACTCTATCTTCTGAGGTTCCTTTGGTTGGACTTCATGTTTAATAACATCTTTCACCTATCTGAACACCACATCTCGGCTATAAACAACCTTCCTTGTTACAGGGTTCCAAAGCTTATAACCCTTTAAACCATCCTTATACCCAATAAAGATGCACTTTTCAGATTTACTATCCATCTTGGTTATTTTCTCCTTCAGAACATGTACATATGCATCACATCCAAATACACTGAGATGTGAAAGAGAGGGTTTGTTACCAGTCCATACCTATTTTGGATTCTTATCCTCCAAAACTAATGAAGGTGATCTATTGACAACGTAACATGTTGTCTCCACCACCTCTACACAGAATTCTTATCCTAACCTGACACCATTGAGCATGCTTCTTTCCCATACCATCAACGTCATGTTTATTCTTTCTGCAACTCCATTTTGTTGAGGTTTATATGGAGTAGTTCCTTATCGTGCTATACCACACTTCTTGTAGACTTCTTCAAATTCTTTCCTGCAAAACTCTCCACTGTTATCTATCCTCAGCACCTTTATCTTCTTCTCTATCTATTTTTCCACTAGAACCTTAAATTCTTTAAACTTGTCAAAGACTTTAGATTTCTCCTTAAGGAAATATATCCATGTATTCCTTGAGAAGTCATCTATAAATGAGACATAGTACACATAATTACTGAGAGATGGAACCTTCATAGGTCCAAGAACATCATTGTGCATAAGCTCTAATATCAGTTTCACCCTCTTACCACCAGAGGGGAAACTCACCCAATTCTTTTTCCCATATACACAATTTTCATATAAATCAAAATACAGATAGCTATTACTCATACCTTCTACCATACGTTTACAATGATTTATTCAAAGGACCTTCTCTCTAATATGTCCAAGCCTTTGATGCCACAACATGGTCTTCTCTCCAGAGACCACTATATTTTCTGCTCCACTTTCAAGAACCATAAAACTGTTGTATCCATCAATAATAGTGCTACCTTGTAGCTTGTAAAAACTTCCAATTTGAACTCCCTGCAACAATACCAGTGCTCCGCGAACCATCTTCTAGGTAACCTTCTCAAATATTTTTTTTCCACTTGCATCATCTAGCTTGCTTACAAAAATCAGATTTCTGGCCAATGTAGGAATATGCAGAACACCCGGAAGTGTTCTAACCCTTCCAACTTGCAACTTCAACTTTACTTTTCCGCGACCAACGATTCTAGCCTTCCTATCATCCCCTAAGAAGACATCACCACGATCATATTTCTCATACTCGCAGAACCACTCTCTATTGGGAGTGAAGTGATAGGATGCACCTGAATCAATCAAGCATGCATCAAGAAGTCATGTACACATCCGCACCTTATTCTGAGGTGGTTTTTGGCTCTATGGAAGGAGAATCATTAGGTCACTTTCCCTTGTCAATAGATTTAGATTTACAATCCCTTTTGTAGTGCCCTTCCTTTCTTCATTTCCAACACACCACGGTTATAAGTTTTCCTAGAGATTTAGATCGCCCACTCGATGACTTACTTTTGTATCTGTTCTAGGACCATCCTCGTACAAACAAGGAATCACCATTCTGGCTCTCCATATTTTCCCATCTCATCTCCTCTGTTAGCGAGGATGAGACTATTTCATCAAACTGCAAGGTACTTGCATTGCTACATATTGCAATAACCAGAGTATCCCACTAATGTAGTAGATAACACAAAAAACTGATGCACTTATCTTCATCTGAAATTTTGATATCAACAGATGATAACTGACTTAACATGTTATTAAATACATTTAGATACTCTATCACTGAGTCTCCATCTTCCATCATCATGTTATACAACCTTTTCCATACGAACAATTTATTCACCGGAGACTTAGACTGGTACAAAGTCCCTAACTTTTCCCGCAAATCCTTTGTCATAGCTTCCCCTGATACATTCAGTAATACTGAATCTTAGGCACATAATCATATTGTTCTCTTTTCCTTCTGATCCAACTTCTTCCATTCTTCATTAGACACTCGTATCGGTTTACTACCCAAATATATCGCAATCCACTCATCTTTATCCACCAACAGATCCCACATCTTAATTTTCCACAACTCAAAACTTTGACCATTAAATTTCTTGATCTCTATCTTTCCACTCCTTGCCATCTTTTTGCACTACTAGAATTGATGTCACAAAACTCCCACTTAATAGGGTCTACCACAATCATAAGCAAAACCCCTCAGCAACAAAGGCATCCCCTTGAAGCCAAAACAACACTGATACCAAATGTAGGTTTTAACCTCGTATAGAAAATATCTGCATAATAATTCTAAAACATAGAAAATAAACAATGTGAGAGAATAACACATGAAACACATACACAAAGATTTTCCCCTGGATCCCAAAACCATGAAAACCATCTTGATTCTTCATTTATGTTCCATTTTATGTTACAATACATATTTATATGTTCCAAAGCATCCAGTACCATGCACCAAAAACCATTGCGTCCAACCATTTTGACAAAAAAGCATTGCGTCTAAAACCATGTGCGAAAAATAATGCACAAAACCATAGGTAGGTCTACCCAACCTAGTATAGCGTCCGATTTTTTTTTTTTTTTGGCGCCGGCCCGGACCCCATACAGTGGGGTTACCTACACCCCTAAAACACCCAGTGACTACCGCTACTACTCAATTAGCAGAAAGAAGGGGGGGATCCACCGCCCCTTTAACCCCCCATTTCACTATGTGGGCTAGTCATTGAGAGAATATAACACAGCCAACCATAATATCCACCTAAAAATGCCATGTGGTTCATGAATCTATCTGTGAACCTTTAGTTATAATATACTAAAGTAAAGACAACTCAATTTTCTTTACGCAAATCCTAGCCCAGATTTTATTTTAAAATTTAGACATTAATATTGTAGTGACTATTATGGTGTTTCCAATTGTGATTTTCATCCATGAAATATGGAATAAGGATACACTAGGTTAGGAATTGAGACGAACCTCAAGTAATATGACCCTGGCTAGAAGACAGATAAATGGGACGCTTTCATTAGAGATATTTGAAGTTGAATTTGTCTCAGATTGTAAAGGGAAGGTGTGTCATTTGTCTTGGTTACCAAATGAATGAAAATTTGTTACATGTCTTAGTTTTTGGAAATTACTACCTCTTGTATTTCATTGACAACTAGCTTTCAAAAATCACCAAATGCTCGATTTATCATAAGTATCTTATGCAAGTAGCTAAATTTCCTCTTCTATATTTGGCAACACCACTTGCAACTACCGCTTTGGCTCATGAACTAGCTGAGGTGTTACCTCAAACATCACATCACTAGCAAAGAAATTCCATCTAGGTATGTACATAGGAAATGTCTAATATCCCTAATGTGACATGAGGGGATAACAGTAGAAAAAGAGATAAATGAACTGGTCAAGTCAATAGTACAATAAATGTGAATATGCAATAAATTGAATATAGTACTAGAATATTTCTACTAGATGAAAGTTCAGGAGTAAAACCAGATTGTCTACATTGTGTTGAGCCTAATGGAACATACCTGGAATAGGATTGGTGCTCTATCTAGGCATTTTACCATGTTATCATCTATATACAATCTTGAAACATCATTAAGACATAATATTATGTATGATTTTCATGGTTAGAATTTCTAAATTTGGTGGTAATGAGTTTAATGCCTCAAGGTTAACAATACATAGTTGTGTTGCCAACATAGCACAAGTTATTCAGAAGTTTTATTAGATGTGAGCTTAATCACTTGTGATTATACGTGTAAGTTGGTTTATTTTTGGGTGGATCAACTATAGTGTGATCTAATTATGTTTTCTTCGACAATATTCAATGGGTTTGGTTTGTTAATGGCTAATCATATTTGGATGGAAGCCTCTCCTTTGCTCATAATGAAAGTTATACCATTGATATCGTTTGATGATTCATTGTATTTTATTAATCATCATTGTAATTTTAAAGTATAAGGCCTATATTCTATATGAATTTCCCTCCCCTATACGACCAAGGTTGTGATCTAATAATTTGTTTTTTGTGCATGAGGTTTGAAGGCCCATCTATGTTAGGTAGAATTTGATTAAGAACTTAACAATTTGGGATAGAAATAATGGCATTTACATATCCTGAACCAAAAAAATAGGGTTACTACCATTATATGCATAAAATAAATAGGAGTGATTAGTGTACATATAAGTGATAGGAAATTCCAAACCTAGTAGGCCAAGAAAGCGAATAAATTAGTTCTTATTTTATTATTGGATATAAAATGGGATTTTATTTAATAAAGTTTGTAAAAGAGTAGAGGTTAATTAATTTTAACCCAAAATCATTTAAAGAATGATTCCATAAGTAGTTACAAGTTATGTTTCTAGCAGTGATAAAATGGGAGGGCAAGGGAATTGGAAATGGTTTGATAATTTTGGAGGGAAAATCTAGAATATTGTACCGAATACACTAAGAAATTTATGAAGAAATCAATATATAATCCATTTCTCAATTTTTATTACACTATATCGTCTTCTTGTGTGTGTATATGTAGCATGCCCATTGCATGTTTCTTCTAAGTTGTATTAGGGAATGTTTGAAATAATTTATTGTGTTCAATAATGTGTACAAGTCTTATTTTGAAACAAAATGGATTTTTAATGAGAAAAGATTAGAATATTAGGAGATTCAATTTCTTTCAAATACACCTTCTTATTTTGTGGAATTAATGTAGTATAATCTCAAATGTTACATAACACATGATTACATTCCATTTAAATCTCACATGTTGAATGCAATTCATCTTAGGTTTCTAGTCTCTTGAATTCTTTATTTCTCAAGGGATTAGTACTTATCCTTCACTCATCTATCCCTCTTTAAAGTTGATTAAGCATCAAAATTTTGAGAAATTGGCTTATTTAATGGAAAAAAGTAACTTTCAAGGTTTTGAAGACTTACTGATATCCTAGTAATTTATTGAATACTTATAAATCTTTCGAAAGTTGACACAAAATATTTTTATGCTTGGGAATTTACTATTATATTTTGACTCATTTTATTCCTATATTTAGTAATGTCAAAGAGGTATTTTAGCAATTGTAGAGCTAGATTCATGTGCACAATGGTAAAAACACAATTGCTACCATCTCCATCATGGGTTACTATACATGATGGATAAGTTAAGTGTTCCTAAAGGTGAGAAATTACAACTAATTACAGAGGTCACACCTCCAAGGTTTCAAAAAACATTGGTGTAGGAAAGACAGTGACCAAGTTACAGAGGTATATGTATTGGTCCGAGATGAAAGAATATATATCTAGGTTTATGAATACTATGTTATACTAGCAGGCCCAGTAATATGACACAGGGTGTATATCATCCCTTACCTGTACCCACTCATCATTGGAGAAGCATTTCCATGGACTTTGTGAGATGATTAACAAAAAATATTAAAAGGACATCACTACCTTTTGGTGGTAGTTGACAAGTTTAGCAAGATGTGTGTTCTTATGCACTGTAAACAGGTCATCAGTGAATAAGAAGAAGTGAACTTGTTCTTTAGATAGGTCTGGGTGCACTTTGGTATACCAATGAGTGTCATTTTAGACAAGGACAGAAGAGTTCTCATTTCATTTTTTACTACATTTTGGGAAAAGTTGGACATGAAGTTGAAGAGTCCTATGAAACTCCATCCATAAAGAGATCAGAAAAAAAGTAGTCAATAAGAGTTTGGTGAAGCTTTTAAGGCGTCACATTTAGATCCATATCAAGGTTTGGGACTAAAATATGCTATACGTTGTGGCTCATATAGCCAATCCTTGGGTTGAGAAGAGGTTAGTGTTGATGATATCTTAGACTGTTTGTACGAATAGTTCATTAACATTGGATATTCAAAAGACATTATGAATTAGAAATTGTCTAGAATAGTTTTCAACGGGGGAGATTGATTTATTAATAGAAAACTCTATTGAATACTTAACATTAGGCTCTGATGGATAGCTTGCATAAACACATAGTTCATTTGAGCATTGTAGCATATATAAAATAAAAATGTGATGAAAATAAATTTAATACAGAAACCTTATCATAAATTCCTTTGCATTGAATTTCAGAAGAAAAACGAAGAGATGAAAATTATAAATGATATTTTAGAATACATGAAGCACATATTAAGGACGTTAGATCTCATTCATGCTAGACAACTTTGATAAAAATTAGACATAGATGAATCCATGATTTAAAGACTACATCCAACAGCTACAATTACATGCTATATGAGAAGAAAGAAACATATAACAAAATAAACACATGGGGAGTACATACTATAGTCTCACGCAATTAGAATAAGCATAATTTTTTAATCACCCCATGGATAGAGCATACATCTTTGTCTTTTTCCATTCATAGTTAAAAATCATTATTAAACAAAAATTCAGAACCCCTAAAAAATATGTCATAAATAGTTTTATAGAGTCTCATGATGAGTACACCTTAAAAAATTATTCCTTCTTGATATTCTAACAATTTCCTCACAATATAATGGTGCAAGCGTGCTACTTACACAGTTATACTAACTAAAACCTAACTGGCTTGATGCCATTCTTGAAATGGAATATTTACAGAAAATTAAGAGCACTAAAGTGTCATGATTGATACAATCAAAATATCTTCATTATTGTTGGGTTTCCTTCGGATGAGAATATCCTAGATCAATGATGTGGAGTCGTGGAGGATTGATGAATTCGTCACAGTGTTTCCACATTTCTTTGGCTT
>APFE030238627.1:0-27171 GCA_000404065.3 Pinus taeda
AAATGTTTAACATATATTAAATTAGAACATCCATTTTTACTCTTGATCCAGCCCTGAGGGATCAAATATTTTTTCACTCTATGCTAGTTTGCATATCACGATATTTGATACCTCTCGGGGGTTAGTAGATCCAGAGTAAAGATGGATCTATGCTGGTTTAATTCCCCCATTTAAATAGGCTACATTCTAGGTGAATACCATGGGTCAATACCATGTGCCATTTTGGTGAATACCATGGGTCAATACCATGTGCCATT
Organism: Pinus taeda; assembly: GCA_000404065.3. Lineage (NCBI taxonomy): Eukaryota > Viridiplantae > Streptophyta > Pinopsida > Pinales > Pinaceae > Pinus > Pinus taeda. The sequence goes on from APFE030238627.1 coordinate 258, forward strand.
TTTATTTTTATTAATACTAATATTAGGGTTAATAATGTTTTTTTGCATGGTATTAAAACAATCTAGTCCATGGTATTTGTCCCATATTATTTTGCACATAGGTTTTACCTAAATATAACGCATTTTTGAGTGTTCGTATAAATATAAGGTGACTTATGGAGTAAATATAAAAAAATGTTTTATTTGTTTACCATACCTCTCGTTTATTTATATTTTTATTAATTTACCATACCTCTTTTACAAATATGGTATTTGGCCCATAGGATTCACTTAAATAAAACCTCTTTCTTGAGCCTTCATAAATAGAACGAGGTTATGGACTAAATATAAAAAGATGTTTTATTTATTTACCATACGTCTAGTTTATTTATATTTTTATTTATTTGCCATACCTTTTGAGTAAGTATAAAAAGACGTTTTATTTATTTACCATACCTCCACTTTACTTATATTTTTATTTGTTTACACCCTTGCATGTATATAAGGTGACTTATGGAGTAAATATAAAAAATGCTTTATTTATCTACCATACCTCTCATTTATTTATATTTTTATTAATTAACCATACCTCTTTTATAAATATGGTATTTGGGCATTTGGCCCATAGGATTCACTTAAATAAAACCTATTCTTGAAAATGGGCGAATGAATTCACTTAAATAAAACCTATTCTTGAAAATGGGCGAATGGAAGGTTGTAACTCCTAATTTCAAGGGCTAAATTTACCTTTTTTACCCTCTCCCTTAAAATAAGGTGGGCTATTTGAGGTGATTTGTAAAAATGTACTATGATACAAAATATTCGCCCACTAAAAATTTAAAACCCCTTAATTTCGCCAAAGGGCGAACATTCGCCCCTAAAATTTTCTATGCCTCCTACTTATACACAAATGATCATGGTTCCATGGATGAAACAAATAACTCTGCCAAGGTTATGGACACATGTCGGCAGCAGAGCTCTGTTAATGGTATTGAAGTCACATTTCTTATACGCCAATAGTCATCATTAATACCCTTCTCGGTCTTATACCTTTGTAATTTGTCAAATAGGATTATGCATATCCCTTCCTCAAACCATTAAATGCATGAAAATCCATTATAACCAATCATGACGGAAAAAGTAGATAATGATCACATTACACTTGTTATGCACGTCAGTTGTCCTATCCTCCCAGCCTCACATCATGTAACCGCATTTTCTTATTTATCAAGCAACCCTATTATACACCTCGATTTCGGTAACCTGCTACTTTTGTAAACATGGCATCCTTGCATACATTGTTCCTTTATGACCCCTGTGCCAGAACACACTGGCCCGCCGCTCCTTCATTTAACGGCCAAGGATGGCGTATCATATTGTGGGGGCGAGGGGGGGGGGAGGGGCTAACTTCATAATTTGCGGATATATGTGTCAAGCTATTACTCGTCAAATTCTTACTTGGGAATAGCAAGGCTTAATGGTATCTCGTTTTGCATGCCTTGTTGTTCCTAAGATATTTCCGTCTGTAACAATTAGTAAGATTTGAACGAGCATTGCGATTTTACTATTTTCTTATGTGTTGCTAACAGTTCGAACAGATTGTTGTTCCATTGCCATTTCTATGTTTTTACAGTGAGCTAAAAGCATGGGAGGAAGGTCAATTCGAAGAGAACCACAGGTATTGATAGTTTCTGACGCTGCATGGGAAATCTTGGCAAAGGCAGGATGGTTAGTCTATCTTAATTGCATACATGAATCCAACGAGACCGTGGCAATAGAATTCTTGCAGAATTTACAAGAAAATCACTCCACCGTAAGGGGAAAACGTATAACAGTCATTGATGATGTAATTGCAGAGGTCTCGGGACTGCCAGCCATTGGACCTATGTGGACTCTGAAGAAGGAGAGACTGCAAAAGATCATGGAGATCTTCTAGGATGTAGGCCAAAACCTGACGGTCAGAGGAAAGGGAGTCCTACCAGCAACATTAGGAGAACCATGGGTAGAATTGGTGAGGATCGTCCAGAGCTACATCACCTTTGAAGGCAAGAAAGATGTGGTAAGACCACGACACCTTAAACTCTTAGCTGTATTAAAAGAAAAATGCTCTATGAACCTACCTGCATTTTTAAATTCATTACTACATGATGTTGCCCGAAGCATGAAAACGCCACAACATGTGGAATCGGTGGTGAGTCAACATGGGCTAATACGGCTGATAGTTAGCCACAATTTGGCTCAACAACAGAGCAACAAGGAATAACTAATTGCTATAATAGATGGAGCACTGACTCTGCGAGCTCTAAAATGCAAACACACTGCCAGTACATTAGCTAGACCATCAAAACGGAGAAAATCAGTTAGATTGGCACGAATTAGAGGAAGGTTGGAAAATCCCCAAGGGGGTACCAGCTAGCCTATGGAGATAGATGACTCAGGGGATGAGTAACCCCCGCAATTGGAAGGAGAAGAGAATGAGAAAGAAGTAGAAGAAAATGAGGAAGGAGAAATAGAGGAGGAGACATAGCAACCTGAGCAAGTGGAGGCGGAGGTAGAACAACGTGAAGGCAGTCCACTGCAAAATCCATTGCAAGAGGATGAATTAGCCAAAATTCTAGCCAATATGGGTGAATATGGCTAGCCTCTCAGCCCGCTAGGCCTCCAAACTGAGGAAGAACCAAAGGAGCATTCCGCTCAGGATAAAAATGCACCCGAGGAATTGTACGACAGGAAAGAAAATGAAGAGAATCATTCTGTTCATGATGATGAAGATATGGGAGGTGAACAATCCACTCCCAGCTAGACTAAACCAGAAGAACTGCATGAAGAAGAAGGGGTGGATAAGGAAGTTACCTAGGAATTAACAGAACTAGCTAGGGTTTCTACTCCTGAGCATCCTGAACAAAACATCGGAGGAGCCCCCCAAGATGAAAACCAGGGAATTGGCTAGGATAGTAGTCCAGGCCTAAGTAAACAAATAGTTGTTCCTTCTAAGGAAGCAAAGGAAATCAAACAATTATGAAAAGAATAGCAAAGGTTACTAAATGTGATAGTTCGACTTCGACAACAAATCAGGGTTTTGAGGATAAGGAAAAGAACAAAGAGAACTTCTCGGGAAACACATGCAGCTGTTCTGGTGAAACCCCCCAAGAAAAAGGTTCGAAAGACCCCTATTTGGCCTGCTGTTCAAAACCCTGCTAAATAACAGTCTGCTATTCAAATTGATGTCGAAGAACAACCTGTTTTTCAAATCACCGTTGAAGAACAGTTTATTGTTCAACTTGTTAAAGAACAGACTGTCGTTCAAAAGAAAAAGGAACAACATTCTACTGTTGCTCATATTGAAGTACAACTGGACGATATATTGACCTGTGACAGGGAAGTTCAGGCAGAGACACAATCCTCTGAAAGGATGCAGACTATGAATACAAAGCGACGCAATAGGAAGATTCAAGTAAATCTTCCGTTGGCCACTACTATGTGGGACAGCGATCCGAGGATAGTAACCCTACGAGAGGGTTTGATGCAAGCACAACAAGCAGTTGAAAAACTCACAGAATGAACAATTTCTCAAGAAAAGTATGAAGAATTACAACAACAACTAAGGAATGTCAATTTATCTAAGAGACAAGCCTTTGAAGGATGGTGAAAAGAACAAGAAACAGTCGCAAAGGTAACTCATAGATTAGATGTAGTCATCAGACATATGGATACCTTATGCTCTTTGTACACTGACATCCTAGCATGTAGAGCCTCTGCCAATAATTATGCCTTGTTTTTAATGGAACATATTTGCAATTGAAAATTAAGGCCATCAAAGCAGGAGCCCCTATCCAAATTAATACCATTGATGTTTTTATAAATTTTTGTAAGTATTATGGAGTGAAGGTTCAAAGACTACTATGTGAGTTCTATCTGCATAACCTTGTGCTAGACCAAGACACAAAGCAGAACCCTGGCCCTTTCGTTGGGGATATCCAACTGCAGGCATTTATTTCATTTGGAGTTAATCAAATTAAATGGCTTAAAGCCTATAATGCCTTTCAAAGAAAAGAGAACGGATTATACTTATGGGTAAGAGCTGAGCCTAGAGACCCATTACAGTTATGGAACAAACATAGGAGCCTTATGAGGACTCCAGGCATGATTGACATGTTAAAACCCATTCATACAGCAATCAAATGGCAAGGGATAGAATACTTCTTTACCATTAAGGACCTTGCCATTGGAGCTGCTATATTTCGATATCACACCTCTAATCCGAACATCCAACTCAGGGAACCATTTAATTACAAGAATTTTAAGTTGGTCGCTGATTTTCTGAACCTTTATGGCGAAATTATCTTGAGGGCAAGGCCATCTTGGTTAGGATATAGGTTTCGAAGCCCGATTATTTGTCACCCTGCACTTGGATACCAAGCCCTGTATGAGATGCCTAAGGGTCAGACAGACCATCTTTTTGAACACCTAGTTAGGCATCATGGCTGTAGGCCACCACATGAGATCCCATCTCTAGCCTACTCTCTCACTGCCTTACATGTCAACTATAATGTTTTCATGAGGGCATGAAAAAGGGTAAGCAAGGAGGTGTGTGGAGTATTGAAGAAGGTATGTTTTCATTGACTATGTTGCCACCTTTTCTTTAGAACTCGTAACATCTTTGCATGATGAACTAGGAAGATAATGGGAAATCATGACAAAATCTATAAAGATTTATATGCAACATGAAAACGCTAATAATTGCTATTTCTTATGGAGGAAAAGGCAAAAACTAAAGATTGCCACTCCAAGGAAAAAGACAGGGCCAAGCTAGCCACTATCCCTTTGGTGAGGAACCATATGCAAACAAGACGATCTAAATTAAAACATCTCAGCCAAGGAAAGGAAAAGGAGATATCAACTCGGTGCAAGGAAACGACTGGATAACTGAGGATTAACAGCTTGGTGAATCCTTCAGGATCCTTTGATCCTGAAGGATCGCTGCTTTAACTATTTTTGCATTCTTGATATCTCTGCTTCAGCTGTTATAAGTAGGGGCAGCACTGCTAGCCCGGGACGGTTAATTTGTCATGTAATTTTGCTCCGTACTTGAACTTTGATCATCGACTCTCGTTGAGAAGAGATTTACTGTAACTCTGTTTCAATGCTTTAATATAAATCTGGTTGTTGTTCCATCTATGATTCTGGAATAACTTCAAGCGGTGTATCCCTGGAGGCTAAGGGCCCAGGCCTGGTGGAACACTTACTCCTGTATCATTATCTTTAGTTTGTATGTGGTTTGTATTATCAGCTCGAATCGGTAATCTGGTGTGTTTTGTTATATTATATTGCATCTCTATTATATTTCATATATCGTTCTCTGCAACAAGAAAGTCGTAATGTGCATTCTGATCTTAAAACGTATTGCTATTCCTTTAAAGTCGTTAATGTAACATTCTTGTTCTCTACAGAATGCTATCGCTATTTAATTGCAGAGTAATCAAGTTGTAACCTTCTTAAGCTAGTATTACTGTATTTTTATATGGTTTATACTTCATACAATTGTTGTTCAATTAACATTGCAGTTCCATTATGAATTGTGATCGTTACCCTTTCTAACTGGGATTAATACTTGCGGTATTAGACTCAGATTACTATTTTTCTTAATATCTCTGTATGTTGTGTGTATTATTTATTTCAGTGCTGTAGGCTCTAAGCATTGTTCTATATTTCATTGGTAATTGGTTTCCGTTCCATTTCTGTTTGCTGCTCGATTTACCCTTTGAGTATTCAGTAGGATAAGGCTGCTGCACTTGTTTTTGTAGATTAAGGTGTTGTTGTTCATCAGATTTAGTTGTTGTTACATTTTCTAGTTGTTGTTCCATTTCCTGTTTTTCGTGTTATTGATTGCTTTTGGTGTGCAGAACAATCTAAAACTGTAGTGGGCATTTGCATTTGCTGTCTAGTCCCTAGATTGATTATCTGTTCGTTGATTACTTTTCATTACATCAGTTTCCAAAGGGATGAGTTATTGTTACTGGACCCTTGACTGATACATTGCTTATTTTTCCGAATGAATGATTTAGGCTTCAAGGTATTTTTCTATAAGTAGATTTTCTTTCAAGCATCTGTTTACTCTTGTATTTTCTTGAGCACTATACTACTAGCATTACTCTAACAAATGACAACCTCAAACCGAGTACACTCTTTGAGATAACAAATCATTCCTGGATTGAAAAGTTAATGTGAGGTAATTAGAGGTGAAAATGACCCTCTTTATGGCTCAACAAGGGGTGCTGCGGGAGTACACTATGTAGGTAGAGTGACTACGCAGAAGATTCTATGTGGACGGTTGTGATGGCCAACCCTCCATCAAGACTCAAAAGCATATTGCAAGGCGTGTGATGTGTGTCAAAGGACTAGTTGGCCATTGCGGAGGGATGAGATTCCTTTGAATCCTCAGATGATGTAGTAACCCTTTGAGAAATGGGTGATAGACTTTGTGGGACCCATTCAGCCACAAGGAAAGATAGGAAAGATAGGAGCAAGGTACATCTTCACCACGAGGGAGTATTTGACTCATGGGCAAAGACACAACTAGTGAAGGATTGTATGAGCGCATCTATCGCGAAGTTCCTCTTTGAGCATGTATTAAGGTGATTTGGATATCTGAAGATCTTGATGAGTGATCGTGGTACACACTCCCCGAATGAGATGATCAGTGAGCTAACGGAGGAATTTCAGGTATACCACTAAAAGAGCACACCTTATCACCCACAGGCTAACAGGACGGTGGAAGTGTTCAAAAAAGTGCTTGAAAATGCATTGACCAAGGTTTGTAATGCTCAACGAAGTGATTGGGACCTACGCATACCTACAGTATTATGGGCTTATCGAACGACATGCAAGAAGTTGATAGGACAAATCCCCTTTAGGCGCGTCTATGGGGTTGAAGCGGTAATGCCTTTGGAATATATTGTGCATAGCAGTGCTCACAGGTACGATGGATCGAGGAGCCCTGGAGGAGAGGCTCGCACAGCTGGATGAGCTCGAAGAAGAGAGACTTTTGGCTGGATTTAACCAGTAGGTTCAAAATCAACACGAAAAGGCATGGCATGATCGACATATTAAGTTGAGCTCATTTAAGGTAAATGATTTGGTTTTTCTATATGATAGTAAGTTTGATCAATTTCTAGGGAAGCTCATGATGCATGGGTTAGGGCCTTATGTTATAAGGAGATTACTAATGGAGGAGTGGTACAACTAGTCAAATTGAATGGATAACCCTTCCTAGGAAAGGTGAATGGTAGTCGCTTGAAGCCATACATCGGTTGTCCAACCATGTGACTAAATGAAGGTAGCATAGTCTTAGTGCTCTAGGCAACTGAAAGGAGGTGCAGGACTATAAACTACACTTCCCGAGTTGGGGAGCTGTGCGATTGGAGAATGGTAAGAAGCAAGGAAGTGACACTGGGTCCACCATGGCGCAGAGGGAGCTGCACTACCCAGGGAGAAATCATGTAGGTCATCTATAAAGTGATTGTTAAAGTCACTATTCATGAAAAGATGACAAAAGTGAGGCCAAATGGAGCGGGCAACGGACATTTAAGATGAAATTTATGGCTTAGATCCTTGAAAATCTACAGCCAATCCAACATTAATGAACCAATTTTGGGGGCAAAGATCGGATTTGAATTTAAAATTTCCTATAAATTACGAGTGGCTAACTAGCGAAAAACACTTGGAATTTCAAGAATTTAGTTGTTGTGCTCTCAGGTGCACATGAACCATGAATTCTTTCAAGATCTGATAGCGAGTCCAACGTTTGAACAATTGTCAAAGGAGACATAGGAACTAGTGAATAGCGTCATGTCAACACACGCAGAAGCTAGGGACACTAAAGAAGTGGCAGCCAAGGAGAATGTGTAGGAAATTGATATGGAGACCAAAGATGTTGCCTCAAAGGATTCTGCAGTATTAGTGGAAGTCCCCAAATCACCACGAACACTGAAACCGAAGCCAACCCCAACCAAGGAGACTGTGAAGGACAAGAAGGGGAAGCAACCTGCCATACCAGTGCACACATCACCAAGGAAAAACCCACCAAATCCCACTGCGCAGGAGAAAGGAAAGGCTATAAACCTAGAAGCAGAGGAGGAGGATATCAAAGACATCCCCATGGACAATGAGTATGTGGGAGTTGAAGTAGAGGAGGTTGAAACCCGGGGTGTAGACCCTATTACGTGGTTGTCGGAGTATGTCCCTCTGTGCAAGCCTAAGTCCAAGGTCCCAAAGGACATTGATGAGAGTAAGACTCCCCTACAAACCCCTCTGCTACTGAATGAAATTTCTTTCAATGGTCTATGTTTTGCATGGGTGTCGATACTAAAGCATGAACACTGGACTTGGTAGACCACAAGAAGTTCCTGCACCTGGCTACCGAGTAGCTGATGCGCTGTATCATAGATATAAATATGGGAATGACCACCTTGGAGCTGTGAAGGTGGCTCAAGGGGGTAGAGAAGGCAAGATTTCTTAACCTGCTCTAGGTGCCACACTATAATTGCACCCTGATGACAACCTTGGTCATCAAGTATCTATTGTGCTTAGTGCAAGATTGGTGTTTATGGCTGGAGGAGCCAATACCCATCATAGATATGTTGATTCACTGAATAACGTGCCTACCATATACAGGTGAGAATCCAGCAATGATCTTCAGCAGCAAGGGTGGCAAGCACGCTCTCGCAGAATCAATGAAGGAGAAATTCAAGCTAGTAAAGAAGCCACACGGGTACGCTATCTCTAGCATCTGCAACCCCACTGTGAAGGTAGAAACACGGATCCTTCAGGGAAGGTGATGCAGAAGTGTCACAATGATGAGGTGTCAGAACTTGTCATCATGCTCACATAGCAGTGCACGGAAGGAGTCCAGTTTAACTAGTCGGACTACCTTTGCGGAGAGTTCCTACGAAACTTCCGTGAAGTGGAAGAGCAAAGCAAGACATTCCACTATGCGTGGCTCTTCTTGTTGATTGTGCTGGTAGCGTGGGAGCTACCAGAAGATAGCCAGTTCCTTTCAGTGGCTCTAGACCTCTCTGAAGCAGCGAAGTACACTTTGTTGTGAGGGACCAAGGACACGTAGCGAGTTTGGGGTAACAAGATCTTTTGGATCTTAATGGAGATGAATATTAGGATATTCGTCAATCACAAATCACAATTGTCACCCATGGTGTATGCTAACTTGCAGAGCTATGCTGAGTTTAAAGCTAATTTCCATCGAGTATTAATCAGGGTGTGAAAGGACCCTGCGTAGAAGTGGTACGACTTGCCTTATTTGACTACAGATGATGCCATCGATGTGGTGCTTGATCAATGGTTGACGGAGTGGTGCACTATCACAGACTTAACAATGGGTGGAAGCATGTCCGTGGTGCAAAAGAAGGAGGAGGCCAAGATGAAGATGGCACAACTGGTCGAGAAGAGGAAAAAGGAGGCCACTAAGAAGGCCTAGGTAGAACAGGCAGAAAAGTAGGCAGAAAAATAGATAGGTGGCACAGAGCGGGGCTCTGACAAAGGTGCATGGTCTCCTTCACCTGAGACCAAAGAGGAAGAAATAGAGTAGCACGCATGGACCCTCAATAGACATCTTCCCACATTAAGCACCCAAGAGAGCTTGAGAAGGGAGGGCCCAGAAAGAAATCCAAGGCGACCAAGACCTCGCTGGACCCTACCACATTGACGGAGAGTGACTTACATGATATCAGTGACACAATCAGAGATGTCACTGCAGAGGCCCTGCAACAATTGAATAGTAGCAGTAGATCATACTAGGGGCCATCCAGACTAGGCTACAGGAGTTGTATGTAGGTTTTAACCCCGTACAGAAATTTCCTACGTACGAACTCTAAAACATAGAAAATAAACAATGCGAGAGAATAACACATAAAACACATATACACAGAGATTTCCCCTGGATCCCAAAACCAAGACTACCAGCTTGATTTTTCATTATGTTCCTTTCAATGTTATAATACATATTTATACATGCCGAAGTATCCATTATCATGGACCGAAAGTCATCGCGTACAAAAACATGTGCGAAAACCATGCACAAAACCATAGGTGGTTCTGCCCATCCTGACATAGGGTCCAAAACCATAAAGTGGGTTACGGGTTGCCTCAAACCCCCTGTGACCCCCCTCGCTACATAATCGGTGCAATGAAGGGGGGCTCCGCCCCCCCTCTAACCCCCCAGTTAACTACGCAGGCTAGTCGTGGAAATAATATAACATAACCCAACATTCTCCCACTTGTTGTTTTCTTTCCATAGGGGGCCACAAGAGAGCTTAGTCATTTTTCTAGCCCTGAAATGCCCATTCTCTCTCTACACCAAGAGAACTTCTCAGAGCTCACAGATTTTGTCAATTCATCTGCAGTATTCTTCAAAGTGTCCACCTTTACCAGCAACACCTTTTTGTCTTCTATCATATCCATCACAAAGTGATACTGAACATCAATGTGCTTTATCTTTGAATGATATGTGGGGTTCTTTGCCAAGAAAATTGCACTTTGGCTGTCATAGTCTATCCTTATAGCTCCCTGTACTAACCCCATACTTGAACACAACCTCTGCAACCAAACTGCTTCCTTGCTTGCATGAGTGGCTGCCATGTATTCTGCCTCTGTAGTTGATAGTGCCACTATATATTGTTTCTCACTCATCCAACTTACTGCACCTCTAAATAGGTTAAACACATACCCACCTATAGATCTTCTCTGATCCAAATCTCTAGCTCAGTCTGCATCAACAAAGCCATGAATATCCAACATTCTTTCCAATCCTCATCTTTCTTGGTAGCACAAACCATAATCACTAGTGCCACACAAATACCTAAAAACCCACTTCACTGTTGTCCATCGATCCTTCCCTGGTTTTGACATAAACTTGCTCAATACTCTCACTGCATGTGTAATGTCTAGTCTAGTATAGACCAATGCATACATTGGGCTATTGACTACACTTGCATATGGAACACGGGACATGTCCTCTTCCTCTTCTTGTGTCTTGGGACATTGTTCAGCAGATAACCTCACACCTACAGGAATAGGAACCTTCACTAGTTTACTATCCTGCATATTAAACCTATGCAGTATTGTCTCGACATACTTTCTTTGGTTTAACTAGAGCTTCCTCTTTTCCTGATCTCTTTTAATTTCCATGCCCAAAATATAGTTTGCAGCACCAAGATCTTTCATGTCGAATTTGGAGGAAAATTGGGTCTTCAAATCCTGGATAATTTCTTTGTCATTTCCAACTAGCAACATATCATCCACATACAAGACCAGATAAATAACATGGTCACCAATTAATTTAAAATACACACAGTGATCTGCCTTGCTTTTGGTGAAGCCAAGTCCCCGTATAAATGTATCAAATTTCTGATACCACATCCTTGGTGACTATTTTAACCCATACAGAAACTTCTTTAACTTGAATACCAATTCTTTCTTACCCTTCACCGCAAAGCCTTTAGGTTGCTTCATGTATATTTCCTCTTCTAGATACCCATGAAGAAATGTTGTCTTCACATCCATCTGTTCTGCCTCAAAATCAAAAGCAGCAACAACAGATAAAAATAATCTAATAGAAGTTACCTTGGCAACAGGAGAAAAATGTCACCAAAATCAATTCCTAGCACTTGGGAATTACCTTTTGCTACCAACCGAGCTTTGTATTTCTCCACCTTTCCTTCTGGATTTGTCTTCTTCTTGAACACCCATTTGTCGCCAATGGGTTTCCTTCCAAATGGAAACTCCACTAGATCCCAAGCCTCATTTTTGTGCAAAGATTCCATTTCATCATGGCCTCTTTCCAGAGTTTGTCATCCTCTGAATCTACTGCTTCCTTCAAAGTTTTGGGATCATCGTTAGTAATAGATAAAGAAAAATTTGAACAGAAAGTAGATGGACTATACCTTTTTAGTTTCCTTCTTTCTCGAACTGATCTTCTCACACCCGAAGTTTGTGGCTCTTCATCTTCTGATTCCCCCTCTACTGTAGAGTCTGATTCTTCATACTTAAGCTCAAACTCTATTTTCTCAGGTTCCTTTGGTTCGACTTCATGTTTAATAACATCTTTTACCTCTCTAAACACCACATCTCAACTATACACAACCTTCCTTGTGACTGGGTTCCAAAGCTTATAACCCTTTAAACCATCCTTATTCCCAATGAAGATGCACTTTTCAGATTTACTATCCAACTTGGTTCATTTCTCCTTTGGAACATGTACATATGCATCACATCCAAATACCCTCAAATGTGGAAGCGAGTGTTTCTTACCAGTCCATACCTCTTGTGGAGTCTTATCCTCCAACGCTAATGATGGTGACCTGTTGACTAGGTAACATGCAGTACCCACCGCCTTTGCCTAGAATTCCTGTCCTAGCCCGGCACCACTGAGCATGCTTCTTGCCCTTTTCATTAATGTCTTATTCATTATTTTTGCAACTTCATTTTGTTGAGGTGTATATGGAGTAGTCTTCTATCGTGCTATACCACACTCATTACATAATTCTTCAATTCCTTGCTGCAAAACTCTCCACCAATATCTGTCCTCAGCACCTTTATCTTCTTCTCTGTCTGATTTTCCATGAGAGCTTTAAATTCTTTAAACCTGTCAAAGGCTTCAAATTTCTTCTTAAGGAAATATATCCATGTATTCCTTGAGAGGTCATCTATAAATGATACATAGTACACATACTTACCCAGTGATTGAACCTTCATAGGTACAAACACATCATTGTGCACAAGTTCTAATATCTGTTTCGCCCTCTTACTATTAGAGGGGAAACTCACCCGATTCTGCTTCCCATATACACAATTTTCACAAAAATCAAAATCTAGAGAGCTATTACTCATCCTACCTTCTACCATACCTTTACCATGAAGTATTTGAAGGCCCTTCTCTCAAATATGTCCAAGCCTTTGATGCCACAACATGGTCTTCTCTCCATAGACCACTAGATTTTCTGCTCCACTTTCAGGAACCATAAAACTATTGCACCCATCAATAACAGTGCTACCTTGTAGCTTGTATAGAGTTCCAATTTGAACTCCCCACATCAATACCATTGATCCTCGATCCATTTTGCAAGTATCCTTCTCGAACACTATTTTTACACCTGCATCATCCAGCTTGCTTATATAAATCATATTTCTGGCTAATGTAGGAATATGCAGAATACCTAGAAGTGTTCTAACCCTTCCACCTTACAACTTCAACTTTACTTTTCCGCAACCAATGATTCTAGCCTTCCTATCATCCCCTAAGAAGACATCACCGCCATCATATTTCTCATACTCACAGAACCACTCTCTATGGGCAGTGAAGCGAAAGGATGCACTTGAGTCAATCAACCATGCCTCATGATCTACACGTGCACTTGAAGAAGCCAAGTACACATCCCCACCTTCATTTGAGGTGGTTTTCACCTCTACAGAAGGAGCATCATCAGATCCATTTCCTTTATTAGGAGCTTTAGATTTACAGTCCCTTTTGTAGTGCCCTTCCTTTCCGCATTTCCAACACACCACCTTTAAAGGTTTTCCTGGATATTTAGATCTCCCACTCAATGACTTATTTTTGTTTTTGTTCTAGGACTGTCCTCATACAGACAAGGCATCCCCATTTTGGCTCTCCATATTTTTTTGTCTCATCTCCTTTGTCAGCAAGGATGAGGCTATTTGATCAAACTGCATGGCAGTTGCATTTCTACCTATTGCAATAACCAGACTATCCCACGAATCTTGTAGAGAACACAACAAACTAATGCACTTATCTTCATCTAGAATTTTAATATCAACAGATGCTAACTGACTTACCACAGTATTAAATGCATTCATATGCTCTATCACCAAGTCTCCATCATTCATCCTCAGGTTATACAACTTTTTCCGCAAGAACAGTTTATTCACCAGAGACTTAGATTGGTACAAAGTCCCTAACTTGTCCCACAAAGCCTTGATCGTAGCTTCCCCTGATACATTCAGCAATACTGAATCTAAGACACACAATCGTATTATGCTCTTTGCCTTCTGATCCAACTTCTTCCATTCTTCATTGGACACTCCTGTTGGTTTAATACCTGATCTACCGCAATCCACTGATCTTTATCCACCAACAGATCCTCCATATTGAGTTTCCACAACTCAAAACTCTAACCATTAAATTTCTTGATCTCTATCTTTCCATTGCTCGCCATCTTCTTTCACCACCAAAATCGATCTCGCAGATCTCTCACTGAACGGGGTCTACCACAGGCCCGAGCGAAACCCCTCAGCAACAAAGGCAACCCCTTGATGCTAAAACTGCTCTGATTCCAAATGTAGGTTTTAACCTTGTAGAGAAATTACTTACATATAAATTCTAAAACATAGAAAATAAACAATGTGAGAGGATAACACATAAAACACATATACAAAGAGATTTTTCCTTGGATCCCAAAACCGGGACTACCAGCTTGATTTTTCATTATGTTCCTTTCAATGTTATAATACATATTCATACATGCCGAAGCATCCAATACCATGGACTGAAAACCATCGCATTGAATACCATGGACTGAAAACCATCGCATCCAAAAACATGTGCAAAAATCATGCAAAAAACCATGGGTGGGTCCGCTTGTCCTAACATTAGGTCCAAAACCAAAATTTTCTGGGGTGCTGCCCCGGACCCCATAAAGTGGGGTTATGGCCTCAAACCCTCTATGACCCCCCCTTGCTACACAATCGGCGCAATGAAGGGGGGCTCTGCCCCCCATCTATCCCCCTGGTTAACTATGTGGGCTAGTCATGGAAAGAATATAACACAACCCAACATTGTATAACCGTGCATCGCACGCTGGAACGATGTCTACTAGGTTGGGTATCGGCACTTCAGAGGCTTTCAATATGTTATGCATGAAGGCTTCTAGTGTGATAGTGTTGTCGGATGGAGCATTGACCATGGAAAATGAGGTTGATAAGCCCATTATCAGCACCTTGAAAGGATTTGGGCTGAACCTGGCAGCGCTTCTGTGCGAAGCACTCCACCTCTTACAGGATGGAGTAATTGCAGAAATGAGGACCCGAGAGCACCGTGCACTCCAGGTGATCAGCGAACAGTGGATCAACAACAAACATATGGCCCTACAGAGAAGTTATGCCATCACCAGTGAGATTGAGGTAGCCAACCAGAGAAAGAAGATCATGCAGATGATTAAGGAGGCATGCAAAATGGTCACAGAGTTGGCCATTCTAGAGGAAGAGCTGCTTGAGGTCTGCATCTGCAAGTTGGCCACAAGGGTGTGCGACACTCAAATGGATATGGCGCGGGTTCAGCTAGAGTTGAACCTGAAAATAACTGAGCTATAGCTGAGGGCCCAACCCTCCACACCACCAAAAGTAAAGGAACAATGAGTGACTGCTATCACAAAGGCAGTTGCAGTGGTGGAAAGTGTAGTAGCAGACTGCATGTAGTTGTTTGAGCAATCATTTGAGGTCCTGAAAAGCTTTCAGAAGGACCCAAATGTACAGAGTCTGGAGACAGAATCACGTGAGCTAAAAAAGTGGTAGGATGAAGTTAAGGGCATAGCATGAACTGTAGCACTGACATAGAGGCTCATCAAGCTGCAGGAGGCCATGCAGCTGAAGGAACAGGTGGACGTAGTGCTACACAAGGAAGCAGTGCTGAAGGCACGAATAAAGCCCTGGATGGAGGAAGTTTACATAGTCATAGAAAATATTGAAGGGAAGCTTGTGACTCTACAAGTGATGCAACAAAAGCTTCGAGCTGACTGTGCAGGAGTAGTGACTGAGAAGATAGTGGAAGATGCGAAGCAGGTGGCAACTCAATGCACGGTCGACGTAGGGGTCGTACGGGTTGTGCTCGATGGGCTTTGTACAAATATCTCCGCGCCTACCGAGTGACTTGAGGGTGAGTCACGATGTTTGTGTTGGGGGCCTGTTGGGAGCGGGATCCCCCAAGGGCAGTTTTGGGGCTAAAATCCCATGTTTGAGATAAATTTTGTAATAAAATAGTAAAGTCTCTGCATTTTGTGGTCACAAAGCACGAAGGTATTATGTGTCAAAAGGGGTAGTCTGCCCTTAGTTTTGTGAAGTAAAGTCGGCTGTAAGAGACCTACCCATGGTCCGTAGACCATGGGATTGTATAAAAAGAGCTAAGCTCTAGGTAGTAAAAGGCATCAATAGAATGATCAAACATGTAAGAGAGTAGTAGCTCTGAAGTAGGAAGTCTAAATCTTGGGTTGTAACGTAGGTAGAGGCTCTGCAACTGAGTGTGTAGTCACCTGCCACTATGTGCATAGGGTGGTCAAAGTTGTAACCACTTGGAAGATATTAATAAAGAAGATACTCTACAATTCTTGTCTCTTTGTTCGTTATTGCATCTTGATATTTTATGCATGAATTCCCTTTATTATGCGTATGTGATGCACAAATGGATGCAATTACGTTGAATAATTGAATGCAGTTATGATTATCTATTTACGTAGTGATAACTATAATTATTGGATAATATAAGCAAGTCACTTAGAGTAATTTGGGAATCTATACAACACTCTTCCAAGCAGCGCGAAAGCACTTGAGAAGTAGGCTAGGGCTGCACAAAGGTCGATCATACCCTTTGACGGAAGTATTAAAGGACAGAATAAAGGGCTCATCTTGCAAGCCCTAGAGAGAAGTGACCTGTGGGAAGGCAGGAATAAGAGGGAATCAAACAAAATCACAACCATCTAAGGGTGTGAAAACTTGGTTCCAACATCCCCCCATACTGCTTCGAGTGAGACTTCGATCCATGCTCCACGGGATGATTTCGAAAGGGCCAGTAGTGTAGCGATTTGTTTGGCTAATTAACGTTGAACTTGGGTTAGACCCCCTCAAGCCAATACCATGAGAATCTTACAGGTATATTTCCCTCACCTTGAAGGAAGACAAGATCACCATTGGAGGGACTAATTTCATGTTTTCAGTTGATGCCATCTCTCAAGCTACATTCATACCAAACCATGGTGAAAATTGGTTCAAAGGCATAAACCTAGACCTAGAATACTACAAACCCTACTTCAAATCACAATACAAAGGAGCTCACTCACATGTTTTTCCATTCAAATACTTTTTGGAGAGATATGCACCATTGATGCAGGTTGTCATGAAGTTCTTCACATGTGAGGGCATATTTTCTAGTCTATATCAATACCACATAAGACTGTTGATGCAATTTATAGCTGCCAAGTCTCTAAATTTGTCCAGCTACTTGTATAGGAGCCTAACCAAAATGTATGAAGGGGTGAAATTGAAAGGAAAAGTGCATTATCCTAGCCTCTTTCACCATAACCTGATAAAGGTTATAGTACTCCATCAGTTAACAAAGAAGAACATGGCATGGGACACCTTCATTGAGGCAACCTTGAAAACACATATAACCACTTCACCAAGCCAACACCAAACCATGTCAATACATCCCATGGAGGTGGGGTCATCATGAAAACATGATGAGGTTTCCAAGGCACCTAGCCCTAAGGTGACCAAGACATATCAGAGAGATAGAAGGCTTGTGTTTTCTCCTCAAATTGAGGAACGGGCCAAGCCTACTACATCAGTGGAACAAGGATCACCATCATGTCATGAGGCTTATTTTCATGATGAGGAGCCCAATGAGCATGAATTTGACCTAGTTGAATTGGAGGCACACAATGAACATTAAAACCTACAACAATTCATCAAAGAGACTAATTCTCAAATCATGGAGCTCAAGGACAATTTGGAATGGGTCAAATTCATAATTTGATTCCTTGAGCAAGAAAATAGTCAACTTAAGGCAAAACAACTAGTCATGGAGAAATAGAAATTCAAAGCCAAGAAACAAGAGATGAAGGGAAAGGAAGTGGTGGACCATGAGAACACTGAGCATCATGAAGGACATGTGGCAAGGAAGAGACCAAGGACAATGGGTCTTAGGAAGGCACTTCAGAGGGAAAGAGAACAAAAGCCACCAATGGAAGAATTGACCTTTGAAGATAGGATTTCCATGGAAATAAATGACGACAGGGATTTTTGGCTTGATAAAGGCAATTTCCACCTTGAGAAGCTCCTTGACAAGGCCAACAGGGATAACAACTTGCAAAATAAAATGGTCATCCATTATTACACAAGGAATCAAGTTTCCAAGTCAAATCAAGAAGTTGAAGGAAAAACTCAAGGAAACCCTAATCGACCAAGAGGAGAAGGGTAAGTTAGATTTGCTTGTTGATGCATCCAGAATTTCATAACATACCTCTTTAGGCATATCTGGAAAAATTTTGGGAGGATTTGGAGAAAATTTTATGTTTTGGCGCTGTAATAGATCTAACCTGCAAATATATATAATAAAGCAAATATACCCAAAATTAACAAGATTGACCCAATAATATAACATAAAAATAATTCTCTTTATTGATCAAACCATTGAGGTAGGGTAACACCATACAATCACTCCTTAAGAAAGGAGAACACTCCACAAGACATATGCTTGTCCATACAATATTCCTTGACATCCCTCAATGGGGAGTCTCTAGCCTCTATATATGATTCATACATACAATACCATGGGTCATTACCATGGTTCTCTCAATACCAAATATCTAATATCACGGGCTTACCTAATAACTATGGCCCATCCCATTATTACATTATTCCCTTGGGTACCTCTCTCTGTACCCCATACTATCCCCCCTAAGTATACTACATTCCACCCCCCTTAAACATGTTTTGTCCCCAAAACATAAGAAGAACACAAATAATAAGATCTACTCAAAAGAGTAGTCCATTGGTACCATGCACGTGTATCTAGACATCCAAGAGAAAGGTGAACCCTCATTCTAGCTAGTGCCTCACTCGCTTGAGATGGAAGTTGACTCTAGCAGCTCTTCTGTGTTGATGTGTTGTGGATTGATTGTCACCCCTCTCTATCTGTCATGCGGGGGTTGTTGTCCTTGTGGCTAATTTGTTGCCATTGTGTTGGTTGTTTTCTTGCAGGGTGATGTGGGTGGTGATATGCTAAATTTTTAACCAACGGTGTATCTTTATTCAATGCACCACCTAATGGAGCCTAATTGGTATCTGATACATTTTGTGGCACCTGTTGTTGTTGCTTATCTTCCAATATTATTTCAACCATAGATTCCTCATCTGATGTATCAGTACCTGTAACATTTTATGCTTCAACCTCCTTGGACTGTACGTGTTTATTGATGAAAATATCATGTAAAGTAATTTTCTTCGTTTTATACTAGAGCTTCAGGAATTTCTTTTGCACATTAATATTGATAGCACCAATAGATTCTATCCAAGGTTATCACAAAACAACATCAAAATTATCCATAACTAAAGCATAAAAATCAGAATGCAATACATACATATCCATAGAAATCTTCAGATATTTATAAACTTGCACCTTCTCATTATTAACCTGTGTGTGCTCCATTTGTTTAGCTGGGATTTGCAATCTTTTTGCTAGATTTAACATTTATAAAAAATTTCTTGCAACTAGGATTTATAGAAACAATGATCTTCTCCTTCTGAATACATCAATGAACCTGTAATAAGGAGATACTATTAGAAAATAACCCCTTACATGTCTCATTCCCCTGTTTTCTAGCATGAGACCATTTGTCCAAAAGGAGTTTTTCAAATTCTTCAACCAAAAGTTTGGAGAAATGCTTGTTTTCAAGTGAGTTCCACCATATGGCAGCCTCTTCTTTCATACTAAGCCATACTAAACCTTTCCAATGTTTTGGCCATAATGACTTTTCTCTCTCTATGAATTCTTCAATAGTGGGGCCACCATCTTATCTTGTAAAAATAAGAACCTTGCTAGAAGACATGAAGAGGGTTTTGAAAAAAAATCACTTACTTGGCGAGAATTTAAAATGGTCACAGTTCAATCAATATTGCTCAGAATCCTTATTATGACATGTTTTTGGAAATGGAACAATGATTCTACATCTTCCCATGTGACAGAAATCCCAATCTAGGCATTGGAATTTCATATTTGCGCTGCAATTGTCCCGCCGTCACAAAAATTTCTGCAAAAAGAGTTGATTTTAAATTAGTGATATCTCCCTCATTTGGACTCCAATTCGACTTATTTGTTTTTTCATATTGGGTAATTTTTCAAGAGGATCTCAGACCTGCAATTAGTTTCTCAAAAATCCCCCCAAAAAGGAGCAAAATTAACTAGAGATCCACTGTCCATGAATTTTCGTCAAAAAATTTCTACAACATAGTGGATTTTTAAATCAGCGATATCTCCCTCATCCAGACTCCGATTCGGCCGATTTGTTTTTTTCCAATTTAGGTATTTTTTTGCAAAGAATCCATATATGCAATTTGGTTCTTCAAAATTTTCACCATAAGTTACAGATATGGTCTAAAAACTGGCCGCCCCAAAACATTCCTACAGAAATAATAAAAAAATTTCTCTGCTTTGCCCAAGAAAGTGCTCTGATACCACTTGTAATAGATCTGACCTGCAAATATATATAATAAAGCAAATATACCTAGAAATAACAAGATAGACCCAATAGTATAACATGAAAATGCTTCTATTTATTGATCAAACCCTTGAGGTAGGATAACACTATACAATCACTCCTTAAGGAAGGAGAACACTCCACAAGCCATATGTTTGTCCATACAATATTCCTTGACATCCATCAATGGGGAGTCTATAACCTCTATATATGGTTCGCACATACAATGCCATGGGTCATTATCATGGTTCTCTCAATGCCATATATGTAATACCATGGGCTTACCTTATAACTATGGCTCATCCCATTATTACATTATTCCTTTGGGTACCTCCCTCTATATCCCATACTATCCCCCCTAGGTACACTACAGGTGCAGACTTGCAAATTTTTGGCAATTTTCTATCTAAGAGCACAACGAGCTCACATTGTGATTCTTCCTAGGGATCAAAATGATGGAAAATCAACATTTTTGGAAAGCTTATGGCCCCCTATCAAAACCTATTTTCCCACTTTCCAAGTCTAGTGCACAATTTTTGCGAAATTTGCAAAAAAGAAGCCAAAAATCACCTTTTTGCCCCTCTTTTTCCCATTTCGTTGTGCACCTAGAGACACCTTGGGAGAATGGACATATCTCAGCCTAAAATGGGTCCTTTTGAGTGAAAAAATACTCTAAAGACTTCTAAACTCTCCTATATTTCCAGAACAAGCTTCAAATCTAGATTTGGACTTCATAAAGGCACTCAAAAATGGCCTCCAATAGCTCGCTACACACCTAGAAATTTCTGAGATTTTTGTAAAATTTTCACTGTGTAATTTTTTGTAATTCCTAGTTTGACTTTGGTAAAAGTCAAAAGGGTGAAGTAGATGAATATGAGGTGTAAAATTGAATATAAATAATGGGTGGGTAGTCTTTGTATGCTGTTTTGATGTAAATTTGACCTCATTTATGAGAGAGGTTGGAGTCAAAGTTAATTGTAGAAGTTGTTTTTAACTTCCCTAGACATTAGGTTTTGGTTAGAACACCTCATGGAATAGATCCAAGAGTCATGGATTTGACCCCTGAGAGTGGGGATATGTTGTTTTGGTCTTTATTTATCAGTTTCTTAGTGATACAATAGGTTGGATTTCATAGGAGAGAGACTCTATCCAATACATGCTAAGTGCCAATTTGTGCCAAGTGCTAATGTTTGTCAATGCAATATTATGCCAAGGTGTTCCAGGGCATGCCAACACATTATAGGGGAGTGCTCTGCTATGCTAGGGCATGCTAACATTTTCTTGTGCATCCTACTCATGGCAAGATGTTCTATGTACAAGGATGTTCCATGTACAAAGATGTTCCAAGACATGCGAGGTGTAAACGAATGTTAGTGTATTGTTCCAAAGCATGTTAAGGTGTGCCATGAGTGTTGAGGAGTGTTAGGTCTCTCTCATTAATAGAATTGATAGAGCTTGATTATGTATTAAATAATATAGTTCCTACACACACTAGTGGAACTTTATTTGAAGGAAACTTGCTAGATAATAAACCTAATAGAGATGAATCATGTGTTGACTCATAGGAAAACTATATTCTTATGACTTGAGGGAAATGATACAAACTAATTACTTCTTAACAAATTTATTGACTATAACCACTATGAACTTGGACACATAATCAAAAAGGCTCCACAACAATGGTCTTAAATCATTATCTTTTGACAAAAAATATAATAACCTGTACATAGCGCCATCAAAAACTCATTGGAATGATCAAAGGTGATGTACATTTTTTGACCATCATCAAATGTAATAAAAAAGAGCATGGGTGAGGGTCAATAAAATATCATCACTAGAAGTGTTACCAAAGAGAGAATTAGTGATGGACCTTTAACAACCCTCACCAAAAGCATCACCAAAAAGAGAATTAGTGACGAGCCTTTAACGACCCTCACCAAAAGTGTCAATGAAAATGGCTTTGGTGACAAACCTTAAAGGACCATCACTATATACACTTACAACAACGTTTTTTTAAAGACCGTCACCATATGTGAAATTGGTAATGGATCTTAAAGGTTCATCACAGGCATGAAACGTCATCAAAAACTCATTGGATCAATGATGATGAACATTTTTTGACCATCACCAAAAGTAACCAAAAAGAGCATTGGTGAGGGTCAATAAAATATCATCACTAGAAGTGTCACCGAAGAGAGAATTAGTGATGGGCCTTTAATGACCCTCACCAAACGTAACACCAAAGAGAGAATTAGTGATGGGACTTTAACTACCCTCACCAAAAGTGCCACCAAAGAGAGAATTAGTGATGGGCCTTTAACGACCCTCGCCAAAAGTGTCATTGAAAATGGGTTTGGTGACAAACCTTAAAGGACCATCATTATATACACTTACAACAACACTTTTTTAAAGACCATCACCATATGTGACATTGGTAATGGATCTTAAAGGTTCATCATAGGCATGACCCTCACCAATGACATTCTTTCTTGTAGTGCAACAATCAAGCTCCACTCCCTATTTGGCATAATCATCCTATCAATGACATCCTCCCTGATAATCTCCCAACGCGCCTTGGGTAACCCAAGCACAAGGTTGGTCAATCTCTATTGCACATCCAACTCCCTCTGCTCAGCAACCAGGTCACAAACCCACAACCTCTAGATCTCCTCTTGGAGGCCTGCTACCTACCCCCCCACCAAGAGCACCAATATCAATACATGCTCATTGCATAAATTACTCCTTTACGACCCCCTCCCAAGGTTGTTGCTACCTAGAAATAGCAACCCCCTCCCAAGGTTTCCTCTGAGCACTATCAGCACCTACTAGTCTTCCCTGGGGGCATGCACAGGGACCCATATATTCAAAACCAACATATCTAATGTTATTACAAGGTACATCATAAGTATTATATAAATGAAAAATATAAATGTAGATAAATAAAAAGTATGTACCCACGTACATGTGGGTCCCCAAGTATTCCTTGGGGGAAACCCCATGTTAGGGTCACCCCTAATGTCCATTCTTGCATACGGGAACTCCAAAATAAACTAAGAGTTGGATATAAACCAATCCTCAGTCATATATGTCTAGTACCAACCCACCTCACTACCACCAACTCGGGGCATCAACAAAGCCCATAACCTAATCTAGGGATCCCTCTGGGGACCTAGGTCCATCCAAAAGACTAGGAACAACATGATCACTTGCTCACATATAATGCTACACAAAATGATCCCATATTAGAAGCTACATATATCTTGTCACATCACCTGTGATAACAAAGTTGTCATCTGTTGATACGCCCATGCAAGCCTGGTCAAATAAAGTACCAGTGCACATTTTCTATAGCACCTCCAGTTGTACCCCTGTAATCCAGTGTGGGGAAGAAGTCTTCCAGATGTAGACTATCATAGTCATTTTTTATCATGTAGCTAAGTCTTGGATGGACTTGATCCCAATGTTTCCTTCATCAAAAGGGTCAACACCACACCACATCGCAATGCACTTGTCCAATCTAGGCTCGTCTTGAGGAAGATCTACAGGGGAAGGTCAGTCCCATATATGTCAAATACCTATCACATTGACTACCAACTACTGATAATGAACCACATGAACTCATCCTATATCTTAGCAACTCATTTTGAAGTAACTTTAGTAACCCCCAACCAAGAAAAGTTTCCCATGCCTGAGGATTTGCAACTACTGCATCCTAGAAGTCCCCTCAATCCCTCTCCCTCCATACGACCATGTTGCAGATGAGACCCGTATTATGGTGTGTTGTTTTCTACAGAGTACCAAAGACACCTCCCTTGGAGTTGGTTGTTACCTAAAATAAGTAAAAAAGTAATTGGTTGTTTTTAGTGGACAAACATGGATAAACAAAGCATTGAAAGTAATGGAAACATTGCATAAATAAACATAAATTAAAAACTACACTAGATAACACATGGAAAATGCGTAATGAAGCAAACACATCAATAAATTTTAGGAAAGGGTTTCCCTTTATTGATTTCTGAATGTAGAAGAGATAAAATAGATTAATTAAAAACACTTGGAGAGAATTGTTTGAGAAATGGTGCTAAAAATTCCTCAACAATGAAGCTCCTTTCTCAATCTCCTTGCAAGTTTCCTCTCTCTTTAAAATAAATATTGAAGACACTCTCAATGATGGAACCCTCTTCTCAATGAAATGCTTGATTGCTAGGGAGAATTTTTGACAACATAAAAATGCTTTACTTTTTTTAGCTCTCCTTAAGCTTTTATTTATATAGTTTCTTAAACACTCCTCCTTTCCTTTGCTCATAAATGTGCTGGTTCACCTCATAAATGAGAGGAGAGCTACCATATCCTTTCCTTTAAGGCTTATTGGAGCTCAAATGTCAAATTTGTCAGCACATCATGTCAATATTTGAAGTGTTTCTTAAGCAAGTTCACATCTCGAGGTGTTGACTATATTTTTCATGATTGTGTAGCTATCGAGGAAATGGCCACATGGCTATTAATTTCTAGTAATGGTGCACCCACACGATTCAATTTTTTAACTTGAAACTTAGGAGATATTTTAATTTTTGGTCTTCACGGTGCTTCTAGCTAAAAATGTTACCTTTGTATGTGTTAATCACTGACTTTGAGTGTTTTATAATGTGTACATATGAGTGTACGATTTTCACATGATAACAGTTGCCCCCTAATCTATGAGATTAGGAGAAAGTGTATAGCCACAATACATCACGTTTTTTTTCTGATCTAACTGAGATTCTTGCTAACTACTTGACAGATAGAGAAACTTACTGTGGAAATGATTATGGAAAATCCTTGACAAAGAACCATGCTTTGAAGAAATACTGATACAAATGTGTATATATGAGGTGGGAATATCCCACACTCATTATGATGGATATGACTACGTATTACAATCACACAGGAAATGGTCTTGTCAAGTTAGCATTGATGTGGCTGACATGCTGATGGTTGATGATGGTAACTACTTTTTCCCTCAAGACTGCCTCTAACAAATAGACTGAATTATGTGCCCCCATGCATCACAGGTGAAGCATTGTTGAATGCGGCACTCAAGGATGCATGGGTATTCAATTATGTGTACCTTCAATGCATCAAAATTTAAGCATTGTTGAATGAGGTGCTAAGGGATGCACGGGTCTTTGAATAAATGAGAGAACTGCAATGTTCACAAAGTATGATACTAACCTGACATGAAAATATATCTTGATGTCGAATGTTAGGGAGAACAATGAAAATAATGAGAAATAGTGATTCCCACTATGCTACCTGGGATTATCTCTTAAGGGGGGGAGCAACCTGTAGGTTTTAATCCTGTATAGAAATTACCTGCATATGAATTCTAAAACACAAAAAAATAAACAATGCGAGAGCATAACACATAAAACACATATACACAGAGATTTTCCCACTGGATCCCAAAACTAGGACTACGAGCTTGATTTTTCATTATGTTCCTTTCAATGTTATAATACATATTTATACATGCTGAAGCATCCAATACCATGGACCAAAAAACCATCACATCCAATACCATGGACCGAAAACCATCACGTCCAATACTATGGACCGAAAAACCATTGCATCCAAAATCCATGTGCAAAAAATCATGCACAGAACCATAGGTAGGTCCACCCAACCTAACATAGAGTCCAAAATAAAAAATTTCTGAGGCATTCCCCCATACCCCATAAAGTGGGGTTACGGGTGCCCTTAAAACCCCTTGTTAACTATGTGGAAAGAATATAAAACAACCCAACATTCTCCCACTTGTTGTTTTCTTTCCACGGGGGGGCACAAGAGAGCTTAGTCATTTTCCCAAACTTGAAATGCCCATTGTCTCTCTACACGAAGAGAAATTCTCAGAGCTCACAGATTTTGTCAATGCATCTGTAGTATTATTCAAAGTGTCCACCTTTACCAGCAACACCTTTTTGTCTTCTATCATATCCCTCACAAAGTGATACCGAACATCAATGTGCTTTGTCTTTGAATGATATGCACGGTTCTTAGCCAAGAAAATTGCACTTTGGCTATCACAGTCTATCCTTATAGCTTCCTATACTAACCCCATACTTGAACACAACCTTTGCAACCAAATTGCTTCCTTGCCTGCATGAGTGGCTACCATGTATTCTACCTCTGTAATTGATAGTGCCACTACAGATTGTTTCATACTCATCTAATTGACTGCACCTCCAAATAGATTAAACACATACCCACTTGTAGATCTTCTCTGATCTAGATTTCCAACCTAGTTTGCATCAACAAAGCCACAAATATCCAACACTCTGTCCAATCCTAGTCTTCCTTGGTAGCACAGACCATAATCACTAGTGCCATGCAAATACCTGAAAACC
>APFE030238627.1:27191-41442 GCA_000404065.3 Pinus taeda
CAGATCCCCGTGAAGAAATGTTGTCTTCACATCCATTTGTTCTACCTCAAAATCAAAAGCAGTAGCAACAGATAAAAGTAATCTAATAGAAGTTACCTTGGAAACAAGAGAAAAAATATCACCAAAATCAATTCCTGGCACCTGGGAATAACCTTTGCTACCAACCGAACTTTTTATTTCTCCAATTTTCCTTCTGCATTTGTCTTCTTTTTCAACACCCATTTGCTACCAATGGGTTTCCTTCTAGTCGACAACTCCACCAGATCCCAAGCCTCATTCTTGTGCAAAGATGCCATTTCATCAACCATGGCCTCTTTCCAGAGTTTTCCATCCTCTGAATCTACTACTTCCTTCGCAGTTATGGGATCATTGTTAGTAAGAGATAAAGAAAAATTTGAATAGAAAGCAAATGGACTATACCTTTCAGGTTACCTTCTTTCTTGAACTAATCATCTCACAGCCAGAGTTTGTGGCTCTTCATCTTCTGATTCCTCCTCTGCTGTAGAGTCTGATTCTTCCTCCTTTAGCTCAAACTCTATCTTCTTAGGTTCCTTTCGTTGGACTTGATGTTTAATAACATCTTTCACCTCTCTGAACACCACATCTCGGTTGTACACAACCTTCCATGTGACTGGGTTCCAAAGCTTATAACCCTTTAAACCATCCTTACACCCAATAAAGATGCACTTTTCAGATTTACTATCCAACTTAGTTTGTTTCTCCTTCTGTACATATGCATCACATCCAAATACCCTCAAATGTGAAAGAGAGGGTTTCTTACCAGTCCATACCTCTTGTGGAGTCTTATCCTCCAATGCTAATGAAGGTGACCTTGTTGATTAGGTAACATACAGTATCCACTGCCTCTGCCCAAAATTCCTGTCCTAACATGGCACCACTGAGCATGCTTCTTGCCCTTTCCATCAACATCTTATTCATTCTTTCTGGCACTCCATTTTGTTGAGGTGTATATGGAGTAGTCTTCTATCATGCTATACCACACTTCTTACATAATTCTTCAAATTCCTTACTACAAAACTCTCCATTGTTATCTGTCCTTAGCACCTTTATCTTCTTCTCTGTTTGGTTTTCCACCAGAGCCTTAAATTCTTTAAACCTATCAAAGACTTCAGATTTCTTCTTAAGGAAATATATCCATGTATTCCTTGAGAAGTCATCTATAAATGATACATAGTACATAGACTTACCTAGTGATGGAACCTTCACAGGTCCAAACACATCACTGTGCACAAGTTATAATATTTGTTTCGCCCTCTTACTACCAGAGGGGAAACTCACTCGATTCTGCTTCCCATATACACAATTTTCACATAAATCAAAATCCAGAGAGCTATTACTCATGCCTTCTACCATACCTGTACCATGAAGTATTCAAAGGTCCTTTTCTCCAATATGACCAAGCCTTTGATGCCACAACATGCTCTTCTTCCAGAGACCACTAGATTTTCTGGTCCACTTTCAGGAACCACATAACTATTGCACCCATCAATAACAGTGCTACCTTGAAGCTTGTACATATTTCCAATCTGAACTCCCGCATCAATACCAGTGCTCCCCGAACCATCTTGCAGGTATCCTTCTCGAACAGTGTTTTTACACCTACATCATCCAACTTGCGAACAGAAATATGATTTCTGGCTAATGCAGGAGTATGTAGAACACCTGGAAGCATTCTAACCCTTCCACCTTGCAACTTCAACTTTACTTTTCTGTGACCAACGATTCTAGCCTTCCTGTCATCCCCCAAGAAGACATCACCACCATCATATTTCTCATACTCACAAAACCAATCTCTATGGGGAGTGAAGTGAAAGGATGCACCCGAGTCAATCAACCATGCCTCATGATCTACATGTGTACTTGAAGGAGCCAAGTACACATCCCCATCTTCATCTGAGGTGGTTTTCGCCTCTGCGGAAGGAGCCTCATTAGATCCCTTTCCTTGTCAAAAGCTTTAGATTTACAGTCCCTTTTGTGGTGCCCTTCGTTTTCGCATTTCCAACACACCACCTTTACAGGTTTTCCAAGAGATTTAGATCTCCTTTTAGATTTAGATCTCCCACTTGATGACTTATTTTTGTTTCTATTCCGGGTCTGCCCTCTTACAGACAAGGCATCACCATTCTGGCTCTCCATATTTTTCCATCTCATCTCCTCTGTCAGCAAGGATGAGACTATTTCATCAAAATGCAAGGCAGTTGCATTGCTACCTATTGCAATAACCAGACTATCCCATGAATTTGGTAGAGAACACAACAAACTGATGCACTTATCTTCATCTGAAATTTTAATATCAATAGATGCTAATTGACTTACCACAGTATTAAATGCATTCAGATGCTCTGTCATCGAGTCTCCATCTTTCGTCCTCAGGTTATATAGCTTTTTCCACAGGAACAGTTTATTCACCAGAGACTTAGATTGGTACAAAGTCCCTAACTTTTCCCACAAAGCCTTCACTGTAGCTTCCCCTGATACATTCAACAATACTAAATATAAGACACACAATCGTATTGTGCTCTTTGCCTTCCGATCCAACTTCTTCCATTCTTCATTAGACACTCCCATTGGTTTAGTACCCAGATCTGCTGCGATCCACTAATCTTTATCCACCAACAGATCCTCCATCTTGAGTTTCCACAACTCAAAACTTTGACCATTAAATTTCTCGATCTCTATCTTTCCACGGCTCGCCATCTTCTTTCACCACCAAAATCGATCTCACAGCTCTCCCACTGAACAGGGTCTACCATAGGCCCAAGCGAAACCCCTCAGCAACAAAGGTGTCCCCTTGAAGCCAAAGTAGCTCTGATACCAAATGTAGGTTTTAAACCCATACAAAAATTACCTGCATACGAATTCTAAAACACAGAAAAATAAACAATGCAAGAGCATAACACATAAAACACATATACACAGAGATTTTCCCATTGGATCCCAAAACCAGGACTACCAGCTTGATTTTTCATTATGTTCCTTTCAGTGTTATAATACATATTTATACATGTTGAAGCATCCAATACCATCGACTGAAAAACCATCGCCTCCAATACCATGGACCGAAAAAAAATCACATCCAAAATCCATGTGCAAAAAATCATGCACAAAACCATAGGTTCCAAAATCAAAATTTTCCGGGGCGCTACCCTGGACCCCATAAAGTGGGGTTACGGGTGCCCTTCAAACCCCCTATTAACTACATGGAAAGAATATAACACAACCAAGGTACTGCTTCGATCCTAGAAGATGAGTGTTGAATTCAACAGGAAAGAAATGCCAACTACCTAAAAAATTGATCCAGGGAATCATTGTAAAGGAATAAATATGGTTGTCATATGATGGGTCACAAAGGCATGCTAACAATAGCTGATAACATGGGTGGATAGAAAACACTACCCAAGGTTGGAGTTGTAAGGCGAGTGACGATAGTCAAAATAATTCTTCTCGGTAAAATACCCCTGGAGGTGGTAGGACATCCAAGGTGGGTATTAGCATGTTCTAACTGTCATGGTAGATAATGTATGAATATTGATCGTGGTGTGGTGGTAAAATAAAGCTCCAAACAAGTGCTACTAGGGACTAATGCTGGGTAATTGACACAAAAATATGGATGGGAATCCATTTCCTTAAAAATTCTTTGTACACTTGCCAAAAAAATGTAAAAAATGGTTTGGGATGTACAAACATAGAGATGGATGCCCTAAGAAATGGTGGCATGTATAATGATGTAGGTTGTGTTTTCTGCTAAGGACGACGGCCTTATAGGTTGGTCTTGGTGTGAGGTTGATGAGGTGGATGAAGTGTTGCAGATGGGCTATGCCATGGGGTGATAGGCCAAATGTAGAATGCAGGTTTGCATTCGATTCAATTTGACAAAGAATAAATATGGTGGCCCAAGAGTGGGTTTGGTAAGAAATGAGTAAAGGAGAGGAGAATGAGGCTGATCTTTAAGAAATGCATATGAGATGGCTCCTGGGCCTAGGGGAATAGTCATGGATCGCAATAATGTGTGGTGAACTATGAAATGAGGTTATCCATGTAGGGGAGGTACTATTGACCAACGAGGATATTTTCCATGTGGAGGTGTAAGGTGGTGGTTAACGTGGCCGATATGATGGACCCTAAGGTTTATTTCAAAGAAATGATGTTAGGATATGCAAATATTCCAAGTAACCCTATCATATTGAGTGGAGAATGATACCTTAATTGTCAATTGCCACCAAGCGACTAATTCTACTAAGAAACTGTATGGGGAACTATAACTTTGACCACCAATACACCAAGTGAAAACATTTTGATGAAATCATGTGTGTACTGAAACACACTAAACAAGATGACCCAAAAAATGGAAAGGCGCACCTGATGGGTACTCTGAAAAGTGAAACGGCCCCAAAAATGAGTATGTTGTTCAAATGTAATGGAGGGTACCATGATGTAGATGATGATGACCTGATCCTGATGATATTGTCAGTTTTGTGAAAGGACGTACTTAGTTCTTGAATAGGCCTCTAGAAAATGACAAAGAGGGATATATATATAGGGGAAAATGGGCCATATGCCACCTCATTTGTACTTGTTAACGTGGACTCTAGAGCAGGTTCCATGAGTT
The DNA here is from genome assembly GCA_000404065.3 of Pinus taeda. Lineage (NCBI taxonomy): Eukaryota > Viridiplantae > Streptophyta > Pinopsida > Pinales > Pinaceae > Pinus > Pinus taeda. The sequence continues at coordinate 31,822 of APFE030238627.1, forward strand.
ATTATCTTCTATAATGGTCAATTAGAGCACCTGGGTAGCATGTGAGGAGATCTAGGTAAGAGGTCATAACCCTACCTTTCTGATTTTGGTACCCTAGAATAAATATGTTGTATAAGATGGCCTGTATGAGCCTTTTTAGGGAAAAAGTCAAAAAGTACATGGGAGACTACGAAACAGTTTTGCAAGGGTTCCCAAGTAAGGTAGAAATACCCATATAATACATGCGACTATGAGTGAAACACCTCCAAGATTTTCGAGCCGAAAACCTTGCGACTTTATGGGTGATAGTTGTGCAGAGAGCATGACTGTGCATGAAATAGTTACGTGCATCGTGTGTCTGTGTATAACACATATGCGTAGCCAAGGGGTCGAGGTTGTTGTGGGAAGGGGGGTGACAATTGCGTGGTGCACACAACTATATAGTGAAATGCAGCATGTATCACTCATCTGTTTTGGGAACAGATGCGCGACCATGTGCCTATTTGTGAAACAAGTGCACGATGCTGATAAAGAGGAAGCTTTTAGCCTTGGGGATGATTTTTTATTTTTTCCTTACTTTGGGCAGGATGGGTATGACATGGCGTGAGAAATATTGGTGCTACATGCACATAGTAATGGCTAATGATGCTCCGGATCAAGCACTACTAGCCAGATATGGGTTACTAAACTTTGTTTAGAACCCCCTTCTACAATCATAAAAGGACTCCCTATGCTTTGTGATCCATAGATGATAGTTAGAATGACAGGTGTTTGAAATCCAAGGTCATGATGTACATTCATCATTGAGGTGGATGTTTATTTCATGATTGGAATAATGCTTCAAGGTGAGGTACTACTGACAGTGCTACCACCTAGTCGGGTGGACCTCACATCATGGCCTGGCTTTCACTGCGGAAATGACCCATTCATGGCGGGGTGCATCTACATAAATTTTATCTTAAATGTAGATAAGTAGGAGGTGTTATCTATAATCATGAAACTACAAGGGTTAGTGGCCCCACACCAAATTTCAGGACCGCAACTCACAGTGCTCCAACTACTTTAGAGAGGCATATTTAATGACTAGGTAGGCAACTTTCATAGGAGGATGGCAACATAGTTGATGCATGTTCATAGGGGTGAGGTAGAGAGCTTTTGTTGTGGTAGTGTGATACAAAAGATCTTGTATGAGAGGGTTGTGATGTTGTTCCCAGTGTTGACATTGTTGATTGGGCCATTGAGAGATCTATGGATATCAGGTGATTCCCCAAGCAGGTGGAGTTCCCTTATGCTGGCATGGATTTCTGTGGAGATCTAGATATGGGATTACCCCCAGGCAATGCTTAGGGACTCAGAGGTATGTGATTATGTTTTATGCATTGTGATATTTTACATGTATTTTGATTTATGATTGATCCATATCTTTTACTTCATGGATGCATACAAAATTTCATTTAAAAGAGAATGTAACCAAGTAACGCAAACACATGAAAATAAGAAGAAATCAAAAGCAACATGAGATCAAAGGAACAAGACAATTTCATAACAGAGTTCACCCAGTGTGGGCTACGTCTCTGGACATTGCTCAATGTGGGGAGGCCTATTTCATTAAGTGGCATAAGAAATGAAATTACAATGAAATTACATAAATGACCCTTATACCTCCATTTTCTGACATGGACTGAAAATGAAAAGCTCAGTTACATAAATGGGCATCACCATTAGATTCATCGTGTGAAATCATTTCAAACGACTATAAACTTTGCCCCTTTCTGACACCGTCAAAGTATGGACCCTCAGGAATCTCGAAGATTCCCCCAAAGATTCTTTCCTAGAGATGATTGAAAATATTGTTGCTCAGATGAAAATTTTGGGCACACCATTGCATTCTTGGTGAAATTATAAGAAAAATGACTATAAATTTGGCATCATTCTACCTCTATCAAAAATCAGCCTCCAAGGGAATCTAAAGATTCCTCAATCATCAAATAATATTCCTATAAGATTTTGTCTCAAAAAATGTGGAAGGCATGGTTCCACCTCGGCCACTATGTCAGGGTTCCACCTTGGCCCTTGTGCTAAACCTATGCTCTTTGTTCGGCAAATGAAATAATCTGTGGTTTATGTAGTGTTTTGGTGGGCGAAGTTTTCAAAATGTGCCACCTCAGCAATTTGGAGGGCAGGATTAATTTGGGGCAGCAGTTTCCATGTGGCCTAAGTTCAAATCCCCATGGGCTAACATGGCTCATTTGTTTCGGTGGCACATGTATTTTATTGCAGTCCTCCATTGGGGTGGTGCTTTAAATGTTGGAAGGGTCGTGTTAATATTGGCGTTTTTCGTTGTGGGGTCGTCGTGTGGGGCGGGCCGGCCACTGGTCGACGCATGTTCAAGTGTCGCTGACCCCTTTTATTATCATATATGGTGGATATATATTTGGGTGGGATCTGGGTCACCCACGACCCCAACCAAATATTAATATGTTAATACTTTTGGTAGAGTGGGATGGTGGGGGGTGGTGGCTCGATGCCCCTTTTTTTATTTTTATATTTATATTTATATTTTTAGAATAAATTAGACAAAAAAATTTGACCATATTTTTGGGTTGACTGGACAAATTAATGAGGAATTTTTTTTTTCCATTTCCGTTCACCAGATTCTGTGCACTGACCATTTTCCAAATTGTTTCCTCGTTAGTGATTGCCACTTGGCCTAGTTTGACCAAAACTTTGACCATGAATATATTGAGCATAGTAAATTAGATTTGAGTGTCATTTTCACTATTGAAATCTAGATGATGAGCACTATGATCTCATCCTATTTTTGGTGAAATCTGAGAAATTTTATTTTTGAGCTTTTCTTGAGCCACTTTTAAATTCTGAGCATTTCTGGAGCCACCTAGATCATTCCTCCCCACTGAGGAGCTTTTGGTCCTCGAAAAGCACGAACACATCCTTCAATCTACATGTGTCCTTGTCAATACATAATTGTAACATCTACTTTCCATGAAAGTCCATTACTTTCTTTGTAATCACATACAAAACCACACATGACTCAAACAAACCCATAATTGCCAAGAGTTTATAATACATACTCTTTGGTCAAATCTACATCATAATAGAAACCAATAAGGGAAAAAACATAATCATTTCTTTAATAAGCGATGGAAAACACATCATCACTTGTACAATTATTCAAAACACATGATTTACGAAATGTGGCCATGACTAGCTACCATATCTAGTAAAGCCATCTCTTAGTCAACAACGTGAACCACCATCAACGTGGCAGATTCCCTTGTTGACCATCTTCACCAGATGGTTTCTTTAATAGTTCTTTTTGGGCATGAAGTATTGAACACACGACTCTCAGGCGTTTATCCTCATTGCAGTAACTATAATTATTTTTCCTCCTCCAAACTTTCTGGATCGTCATGGAATTATTATTCCTGATGCACCTTTGATAAGTGCCCATGGAATCCTCACTATCATTAGAATGTGATGAAGTTCTCCCATCATCCATCATTGGTTGGTCGCTAGTTCTCTTGGAGAATTCTCCAACCTATTTTCTAATATGCCTAGCTCTTGTATAACAAGGCAACTCCTCCACTTTGATGGGATTCACAATGCCCTGGCCATTAATATCGAGGCCCTTCCCCTGATACCCCATCTTCTTCAAAAATTTTGATCCAATTCTTGTAGTATGTTTCTTCAAAGTAGCAAAATTAGTATCATAAAAGGTACATGAAATTGAAGAATCACCTTTTATCTCAGGCTTGTTATCTTGCAACTTTTCCAAGACCTACTCCTTGGCTTGTAACTAATGCTACAACCTTTCTTTCTCCTTCTTTTCTTCTTGTAGGAGTCTTCTTAGATCGCATTCTCTACTTGAATTCCATGGTTGACCTATTCAAGTTCTTGGAGCCATGTCACATTTGGTTCCCTTTTCATTTTTGGCACAACATCTGTTGAAATATCTATCTCATCGCCTAGATCTGAAGCCAAGTTGATAGGTCTATCTTCTGCAATCCCAAGAGCTACAATCATCATTTCATCACCTGAGTCTGATCCTAGGTCAGTTGGTCCAACACCTACAAATCCTGCATTAGGTCCCCTCTCATCATCCTCTGATTCAGATTCTTGGTCTTGTTTCACAGTTTCAACTATCTTCTTCTTCCTTTTTTTGTTGTTCCTCTAATGCCTCAATTTTGGATGCAATTTCCAACAATTCTCCTCATAATGCCCTTCTTTCTCATAATGAGTACAAGAGGATTTTTCTTCCTTTCTCCTAGTTGTTGTTGTCCTCTTTGGGTGGTCATATTTCTCATGCTCCCCACTACTTTAAGGATGTACAATCTTCACAATAGCTTCATGAATAGACTTAGGTACAAATAATAATAATAATGAGTAATGCAAATAACTATGCAAAGAGCCAATATATTTAATCAACATCTGAGAAGTTTCTAGTGTAACATTCAATGCTGATGCTTGTTTTCTAAACTCCTCTGTAAAATTACGAACAATTTGACCTTTACTTTGATTCAAATCTTTACATTCCATCATGGCCTTTCGGTTGTAGCCCAAAGGTTAAAACTGACCTCTTATAGCATAGACAAACTCATACCAAGATGAATGAAGCTTACAACTATTCTTACAACCTTTGTCCAATTTTCCTTCCCACAAGATGAGAATAGTTCACTCAATTGAAGGGATACTATCTAGAACTTGGCTTCATCCTCTTTGATTTTTTGTATGTGGAAATATACTTCAACCTACCTTATCTAGTTATCTAGCTTTTTTGCATTAGATTCTCCGCTAAATACAGGTAAATAAAACTTAACATCCATCTTGAAAAAGTGATTTTTAGATGCATTCCTATGATGTCTATTAGAATGATGAGAAGAGGAAGAAGAAGAAATTTCACTGGAGGATGGAGAGGGAGGAGGCTCTTCTCTTCCACCTTCATAATTTACTAAGGCATGATCACCTAGTTCTTTCTTCTTAGGCTTGATTGTATTCTCATATTCTAGAAACAACTTGTCAACTTTCTTTGCCATGGTGAAGAAGATCTTGCGATAATTTCGATCTTCCTCCATTCAAGCTTTTGTCTTCATATTGCACTCCCACTTCAGGATCAAAGGATTTGAGTTTTCCTTATCCTCTTTGGAGCTTGTTCCTAGTTAACATTCACTCATGCAACTTGCATCAAGAAGACCTCCTCTGATACCAAATTTTATCCAGATCTTTTACTTCATGGATATATACAGAATTACATTTAAAAGAGCATGTAACTAGGTAACATAAACACATGAGAACAAGTAGAAATCAAAATCAAAATGAGATCAAAGGCACATGATGATTTGATTACAGAGTTCGCATAGTGTGGGATATGTCTCTAGGCCTTTCTTAATTTGGGGAGTCCTCTTTCATTCAATGGTGGAAGAAATAAAATTACAATCAAATTCCATAAATGACCCTTATACCTTCACTTCCCAATATGGATTGAAAATTCAAAGCTCAGATGAAAATATAGACATCACCATTGGATTCGTGGCACAAAATCATGTCAAACAACTATAAACTTTTCCCCTTTCTAACACTGTCAAAATATGGACCCTTGTGAATCTCGAAGATTCCTTCCATGAGATGGGCAAAAAATCCACTGCTTGGATGAAAATTCTGAGCACACCACTACACTCTTGGCGAAATTCTAAGAAAAATTACTATAAATTTGGCATCATTTTGCCTCTGTCAAAACAACCTGCAATGGAATCTAAAGCTTCTTCAAGCATCAAAGAATATTCCTGCAATATTATTCCTCAAAAAATGTGCCAAACAGGTTATGCCTCAGCCATTTTGTTAGAGTTCCATCTTGGCCCTCGTTCCTTGACCTCCACTCTTTGTTCAGCACATGAGAGAATCTCTGGTTTATGTAGTGTTTTGGTGGCAAAGATTTCAAATCTTGCCAGCTCGACAAGTTGGATGACAGAATTAATTTGGGGCGATAGTTGCCATGTGACCCAAGCTCAAATCCCTACAAGCCAACATGGCTCATTTTTTTGTGGCACATCTACTTTTTTGCGTTCGTCTACTGGGGTGGTGCTTTAACATGTTGGAAGGGCCATGTTAATATAGGCATTGTTCGTTGTGGGGTTGCTGCGTGGGGTGGGTCGACCACTGGCCAATGTGGGTTCAAGCCCTGTCAGCCCCATTTATTATCATATATGATGGATATGTAGATGGGTGAGGTCTGGGTCACCCGCGGCCCTAACCTAATATTAATATGTTTATACTTTTGGTCAGGTGGGGTGGTGGGGGTGGCGTCCCACTGCCCTTGTATATATATATCTATTATAATAAATTGGACAAAAAAATTTGGCCGGATTTTTGGGTTCATCGGAAAAATTAATGTAGTAAAAAATTCTCTCTTTCCATCTACTAAATTCCATGTGCCAACTGTTTGCAAAATTGTTGCCTCGTTAATGACTACCACTTGGCCTAATTTGACCAAAACTTTGACCGTGAATATCTTGAGCATACAAACTCGGATTTGAGTGTTGTTTACTTTGTTAGAAGTAGAATGATGAGTACTGCAATCTGGTCCTAGTTTAGGTGAAATCCAAGAAATTTTATTTTTGAGGTTTTTCTGAGCCACGTTTGAATTCTGAGTGTTTTTCGAGCCACTTGGATCAATGATATATGTCCATATTGATACCATGTATGCTTGATTCCATATGTGGGACCTACTAGATGTCTGTTGGTCATATTGGTGGGCAATGACCCTCAACGTCTAGGTGGAGCGTGTGTGGTTGGTGGGCCACAATAGTGGAGAGATAACAAGCTAGAGGAGGACCCGAAGAGGCCATATCAGACCTACCATCTTTAGGTATGTGGCTCCTCTAAGGAGGGGGAGTTTTCATCTCTTCGAGTTGAGGTGGAGAGAATAGGGGCACATTTTGAGGCTTCTAAGGTGCACGTAAGGGTTGTTGAGGATGCATGAGATTGTGCGGTAGTCCTACTCTAGGGTATGCCTGAGGATAGATGGGCCATGTTGGATGAGGACATGATGGAGAGGACGATGGACCAGGATAGAGTGAGGTGCTCTGTCGTTCATTAGCTTACAGTGGTAGTGTCTACTACTCGACCGATATTTGTTCCAGTAGTAGGTGAGGTAGGAGGTCCTCGTGTAGGGGGTGCAGGTAGTGATGGGGGTGTTGGGCCCTAGCCCTAGATGTATTTTTTTTATGTACCAGGGGAAGCACCCATTATGAGGATACTCCCTTTTTTATGACTTATTTTTTCTAGCATTGGCTAGTAGATGTATACTTGTACATTATATTTTTGACGATGATATGTGTGTGTATATATTATATATATTATATATATATATATATAGATATATGAGTTCATTTTTGTGGCTCTCATGATGTGTATCTGTGATATGATTTTCATACATGTGATTTACTTTTTTGATGGATATGTTCTTTATGATTCATGTGTCTCGATGATGATGTATATGTGGTACATGCCAGTCTATAACTTGATTAGCTATGTGGTCAACTATATGAATTTGATTTCTTGGTATATGTGAAAATGTTACATGATCAAAACCACAAGCTAACCTTTGTTAGGATATTCTGACACATAGGAAATAGTTAAGTATAACTTGGTCTACTGTAGAGTTAGGTAAAGTGTGTTTCTTTACTATGTACTTTTGTAACTTACAATCCGACGGTCACGATATGTAGTGATCCGACGGTTCATTCTCTCCTCGGTATTACCGACACTTGATCCGTGGCTTAACACCTGATTGGTCCATGATATCTATTTAAAGAGAATGGAGGGTCATTTGTAAGTTAACTGTTCATGAGAGAAGCCTATGTAAAATTTCATTCTTTTATTAATAAATTTCCTGAAGTGGCCGCGTTAGCTTAGGCCGTGGACTGTTTCCCTCTTTGAGGGTTTTAACCACGTCAAAAATACTGGTGTATTGATCTATGATCTATTTGTGAGTGGTGTCCTTTGGTGTTCTGTCTGAGGAAATTACCCTGTAAATTCCTACATGGTATCAGAGCTATTTGAGGGCCATGTTTGTTGGTGATCCAAATCTAAACTCGGTAGAACTGCGTCCGACTGTCATTTCCTAGATCTGCTATTTCTGACTACTTTTGGGCAAAGAGGACTACTCTGTTGTGTTAGGAGCATATGTTCCAGTGAGGAACCCCTTTCATTTCACGCAAAAATGTTTCTGGTAGCCCTAGCTATGTCATTTTTAAGATCTGGAGGTATACAATGTTTATTTGCAGTTTCTAGTTATTTTCTCTCTGTTTATTATTTCTGTTTATTTAGCTTATTTTTCTATTACCGGATCTATACCTTTCATTTCTGTGTATGCTCTTTGCCCTTAAACTCTGTGCGATCTGGGCAAATCAGAAACAGAAAGGATTTTTCTCATGCGTATGCTCTTTCTACGCCTTAGTGTGATCTCGGAAAATCAGAAACATTGAGGAAAATATTTAGTTTCTGGGTAAAGCTAACTTCAAGTCGTAAGGTTTTTTTTTTTGTATGTTTGTGTTGGGTTTTTTGTTTTTTGTTTTGTAGGGAAAAAGAGCTTTCTCAAGCAAACATGAAACCCAAAGCTTCAGTGACCAAAAAAAAAACAACCCCCCCTCCCTCTCTCTCTCTCTCTCAAACTTTTAGTTTAGTTCACTTGGTTCAAAGCTAATTTATGAGAGTAGAGGTCTTGAGTTCAAGTCTCCTTTTTGTTTGAAAGGGGGCATTTTTTTCATTTCCGCACATTCCCGCACTTCGTCGGCGTCTTCATCAACGTTTCTTCAAAAGCCATAACTTCTTCATCCGGAAGCCGTTTTCAGAGCCGTTTTTTTTAACCAGCCTAATTTTTCGAGATCTTTTCATTGGAACACTTAGTTTTAGCATATATAGCTTTAGTTTATGTTAAAATGGAAATTCCATGCCAAGTTTTTCTTGATAGCACCAACTACTTCCAATGGTGGTCCTACATTGTGGATTTACTTAGAAGTAAAGGTCTTTATAGAATAGCCACAGGCCAAGAAACCAAACCAAAAGATGAAGATAAGGCAGCTAAATGGGAAAATATGCAAGATCAAGCACGTGGGTTGATAGGGATGTCTATTTCTCCAGATCTTAGATTCCATATTGCAGAACTTGATTCTCCTGATGAAGCATTGAAACAAATTACTAAAGTTTTTGGAATAAAAAATGAACTTAGAGCCCATCAACTTAAAAATGAGTTGCTTACATTGGACCCCAATAATTTTTCTTGCATTTAAGATTTTTTGTCCAAGTTCAAGGCCCTTAGACATCTCTTGGAAGGTGTTAAGGTTAAGAAAGAAGATAGTAACCTTATTTATTCCATTCTTACTAAGTTGGGACCAGCCTACTCTGTGTTTGTTTCCACCTTCCATTCTACAAGATAAGCCTTCATTTCTCAAGGACAAGCCTACAAGTCCCCTTCCTTTGATTCTTTTTGTGATTCTTTAATAAGAGAACAAGAAAAAATCTTACACCTTGATCTTCTTAAACTTGGAAACTCTTCTAAGAAAGCGTTAGCCGCCCAGCAGCAACCAAATTCAAAGAATCCTAAGAAGTTGTATCCTAAAAGGA
>APFE030238628.1:1564-13153 GCA_000404065.3 Pinus taeda
CGGTGATGCGTAAGCTGTTGGGTCACGTCAGCTCAGACGGTGACTTTCCCGTGTTACGTAGGATGTGGGGGACATAATCCAACTCTGGATTCAATACCCATGACGACCAGGACCTCCAGCTCACCCACGCAGGCTCATGACATGTTATTGCAGCTTTTATTATGCATGACAGTTTGTTTATTTTCAGTTTTAGCAGCACGCATAGGCTATCCTTCAGATGCCTATAAATACTTGCGTCTACGTACGCTTATGTTAACTTTTACTTGCTGTATTTTTATGAACTTGTTGTAATTTTTGAGCATTCCCAAGACTCTGTTTCTATAGTGCTATTCTAGCACTCTTAACTGTGAATTTCTGCACATGGAGTAATAGAAGCAGTGCTGTTTTGGAGCTTTCAACACTTTGAGTCTTCTTTGGGTTATGTGAATGGAGGGCCCCTGTTCATATTAGCCTTGTATAATATTTTCATGTTCAGCATTTTCTTTTCTTGATCTATGTACAGCATAATTCACTTCATTTTAATTCATTTTGAATCCTTTCTTTTACGCTGATCAGCATTGCTCTTTTGCAGGTTTTTGACCCGGGATTATTTGTGTGTTTATGTGTTTGCTTTGTATCTAGTGGTAGTTTCAGTTGACAGATTCAAAGTTGCTGTCTTTTACTTTATTTCCATAACTAGTTTTTAGTTTTATTTCTCAAAAATTGTCTTGCAACTTTGATGATTCTCTTTACTATAAATTGGCTTATTCTTTGAAGAGATTAAATTTACTAATCACTTTGCAGCTGGCTTTGCGTGCTTTCTAGACTTATCCTTAAGCTACTTTCTAATCGTGCTTCACACAGTACTATGTGATATAGCAGAGAGTTAAAGAGCAAAATTTTATCATAGTCTAAAGATTTCTCCATTCATCATTTATTACACTGTACTTTTTGCTACTTTAATCGTGTCTTACACTAGTACATGCGTTAGAGGCAAGAGGTTAGGAGAGATAACATTTATCATTCGGTCTTTTAAGGATTTTCTTATTTGCAGCAGCACAGAATGGTGCTAATTCTACCATTAAAAGGGTTCTTTGCTTTCAGTTTTATTTTACATTCATTTCTTCCAAAAGTCTTCCTTTTAGCAAATAGTTAGAAAACCACAATCAACACCCTCACTCATTTTTAGAATTCACTCCACACACACCATCACTCATTGTTTATAAATACAATCACTCCATCTTAGGAAGATTAAATTAATCACAACATAACACCCCCAAACCAACAAACTCTAAGAGGTTGCTTAAAGCACAATATAGTACACCTTTTCACTTCATCAGCTTACGAGCCCCGGGTTGACAATTAATGATATCAATTTAGGAATACTAAATTGACCAAACATAAGTTATTGTGGAAAAACATATAATGAGAATGTAATTTCCTTGTGCAGTCCCTAGAGAGATGAAGCACACCATAATAGGAGAAACATTGAACTCCTTCTTCTTCTAAGAGGAGAAATATTGACTTCAAGAATCAAAAGGTTGGTATTGAGGGTGGTAGTGGTCAATGAGTGACCAATATGACCCATTTTGTATCACTGACAACATATTTCATATGATTGTGTTTTGGTATGATAAGTGAAATTTATATTTCACTCCTCTTCTATATGGTTCGTCATAAGTCATATTTCCATGCTTAGGCCACAAACTTGCTTCTTATATCATGCAAATTGTGCCATTTTGTTGAAAATGTAAATTCAGGACATTTGTAAGTGGTTGTGAGTGTGTATAGGTGCTTCATGGCATATCTTATATGAATTGATGAATTTGTTTATTTGATGTTGAAATATGAGATTTCTTGGTTAAATTTTCATCTATGAATTGAAAAATATGCAAGTTATGTTGTCTATGGTGTTTGGATTGGGTTCCTAAAGACATGTCAACCAAATATATTCATAGTGATACATATGTTTAATGATCCCAAACAAATTTAAACAAGTTTATAAAGTCAGGCCAAATTTCTCTAGCTTTAAAAATATGAAAATCACTTTATTACAAAATTATGTAAGAAAAATGCGTATATTAATAATTCTATATTATAACCATTAATATAAACTCTAATATTAATTCAAAAAACAGAATGGTAATTTTGAAATTACATAATTAGAATAAATGCAATATGAAAAATAAAATTTGCAATCACACAGTTTTGAGCAATAAGATGCTTTATAAATATATAGAAAAAATGAAATACATGTGAAAAAATATATTACAAATTCGGTACAATATCTAGCTCTTAAAACTCTAGCAATGTGAGATCATGAAAACCCTAGCCAGCATTGAAGATCCATAACAAACTAGAATCAACACCAACAACTCCACACTTTGATTCAACAAAAATTTATGACACATTCCCCTCACACTATAATTATTTTTTCCTTAGGTTATAAAAACCCTAGCTATGTTGCATCACAAAATTGCATGGAAAGACAACTCTAGTACTAGTGTCCATAGATAATTTTCCATCTTATAATTTGTGTACCCAAATGCTTGACCTCCAACTCTCACTAACATATATAATGAAAAATCTATGGAACGTCATGCAATATATAATAACAAATATTTCTTCTACAAAAATTATCACATCATGCTCAAGACTCAATAATTTCATCTCATGATTATCTTTGCCTAGCCTCGCATCCTATAAGTAAAAGGTTTTAAAATAACTCAAGATGTTAGCTCAACTGCCCATGTCGTCTACTAGCTTAGAATATATAATATTACAAAAATATAAATCATAGTCATAAACATGAATCACACATAATCCATGTTCTTCTCTATCAGACACATATAACATAAAGCCTACCATCACATGAGCAAACTTAAAATTCAGACAAAAAAAACATTATTGAGTGAAACCTACAAGTCATCTCACTCTTGTCTTTTCATGTTCTATGGTTTTCTCACACAGCTTAATGTCATACCACTACATTTCCTTATAACCCTAACATATTTCCCCACCAAATACTTCTTTGATACAAAATATACAACTCTATCCTCCCTTTTATATATATAGTAGGTAAAGGAGGCTAACATATTAAGGACATAATTCCATACAAGTGAAAAACCCTCCAAGCATTATCCTCCTTGGGATCAATACCCTTTCTATAATATGGTGCATTTTCTAACAAGTTATTAATCCAAAGCATCATCTTCAATGGTTACTATCCAATTGTCCTCATTTACGATTATTCTCCTCTAATTATTCGAAATATGTCCCTAATATTAATTCCATTTGATTAATTAAAACACAAGACTTGATAAATTAGAAATCCCCCATTCTGTTAGAAAATTGAATTATTTTACTCAATGCTTACCTTTCCAAATTCCATTTCATTTCACATCATAAAAATATATTTTCATGAGCTAGCTATATCTTTCAGCAACTAGCCAAATACATATAACATAAATTCTTGGGGTTAGATATGGGGAGTGTTACACTTCCAATGCCTCTCATATGCTAATGGATCCCTTATTGTTCTTTATCAAATATCGTCATTAATGCGTCATTATAAATAAACTAATAAGAAGTTAGCATATAATTACACCATTTTATGCATTTTAAAGTAGGGTATTACATAGGTTCATTAGGCACCCTCTCTCATTAGTCTCTAGTCCTTACCATAATTTTTCTCGTGGTATAAAAAATAAACTAAGCAATTTATATAAAGATGATACTCTTTAAAATTCTATGTAAAATCCACCCCCATGAAATATTATGATTATCTTTTTCTACACAAAACCATATCTTTTAATATACATAATAAATCATTTTCTTTACTATGAAATCATAGGATGTGCATTGTTAGGTCCCTATACTACTAGTGTATCCCATTACTATTATCAGTGCAACCCCCTTATTGTATTGTTTAGCCCATGTAGTCTGCATATTGTTATTATTGTGCCTCATAGAATCCCACTGATGATAATGTTGTGCCTTTACATTATCATTGTTATGTTGGCCCTGATTATATTGTGACCCCTTAGACTCCTATATATAGAAAGGAGGTCCTCTTATTGGTATCATCCAAGAATTATTCATTTTGTGTAATGTAAAGGAATTTTCCCCCTCTAAGAGGCTTGTTTTGGAGTCGTTTATCTATCTCTTATTCTATTTTGTGAGCTAGTTACATAACAATTGGTATCAGAGCTTTTGATTCTATGGTTTCGCTGCTTAAATAGGCTCTCGAATTCTATCTCAAACAGCTGACCTTGGAAAATTGTCATAACTTTCTCTTTGAGCTTCAGATTCAAATTTCATTAAAAGTGACAGAAAGATGACAGACTGTAGTTTATTGGGTATCATTTTCAGGGCCAAAGGTTGAAACAGTGACATGTGGAATTTCATACAAGCTTTCTCTACTGAACCATATATAATCAGGTCATCGTGGGATATTGGACATAACTCTTTATTGAAGATTCCAATCTTGATCAAACCTGTGGGGTTGGAAAGAGGATCAATGGCAAACCACAAGATGAAATTTTAGAACTTGGAGATTCAAAATTACAGAGTTACAGTCGTTTCAAGATTAGGCTCCTAAAAGCCAGAGAGATATGAGGAAGTTTGATGGAAAGGATTCGATAACTTGGATACTACAGATGTAGAAATATTTTGATCTACATGATGTGCAACTGTCACAAAACGTATGTATTGCATATTTATATTTAGAACCCAATCATTTTGTATGGTATAGAGAGCTTTGTTCTCATAAACCACTTGCCACCTAGTCAATTTTCAAGGAGGAAATGATAACACACTATGATGATATAAAGAGAAAAACATGCTTTATCCATTTGATAAATCTAAAACAAAATGGTTCAATGGAAGAGCACATTGAGGACTTCCAAAAATTGAGTATAAGGGTAAATGATATTTTAGAGAAGCTTAGGATTGATGTCTTCATAGGGACATTAAAAGATAACAATCAATATGAGGTTCATCTTTGGGAACCTGGTTCATTGGAGAAGGAATTTATGTTGTCCAGAAAATTTTAAAGAAAAAGAATCCAACCACTCACAACTATAAATATGAAAGTGTTGTTGATGTTAGCTTTCCACAATCTACAAGGTTGACAGCTCAGCAATTGGAAGAAAAAAGAGAAAAAGATCTTTGCTACAGTTGTGATAGAAAATACAATAAAGGTCATAAGTCTGCTAAGAAGAATGTTTTTTACATAGATTGTGAAGAGGAGGAAGAAAAGAATGAAGAAATGTCAAAAGAAGACGATATACACCATGAACCAATCCTAGAGAGAGAAGAAATGAATTCGACCATATATTTTAGTGCATTGGTAGGAATTACCACTCCTCAAACTCTCAATATAGATGTGGAAATGGAGATAATGAACAAATGTTTGGAATGATATATCCATTTATTTGCATCTGATAAACAAACATAATGGGTCAAGTGGTTACCTCTAGTTGAATTCTTGTATAACGCTTTAGTAAAAACGACCCCATTTATGACACTTTATCGATATCATACAGCATTAATCCTATCATATTTAAGAGAAAATTATAAGTTTCAAGCAATCGAAGATCACATTAAGCACCAACAACAAATTCTCCAACTCTTAATGGATAACCTGACTTTGGCGTAGAATCAAATGAAACAACAAGTAGATCAACATCAGAGCAAAAGAAGTTTCATGTAGGTGACTACACATTTTAACGGCTACAACCATACAAGCAAATGTCCCTCAGGTAAACTAAGAATCATAATATATTATCACCAAAGTACTATGGCACTTACAAGGTGTTGCAACAGATTCATACTACAACATACAAATTGGAACTTCTTGCATCTTTCCAAGTGCACTTAGTTTTCCATGTTTCATGCATAAAGAATTTTATAGGTGACAAGCTCCCAGTGCAAACAATATTGTTGGAACCTGACGAAGGAGAAAAAATCATATTGTAACTTGAAGCAATCATTGAAATAAGAACTCAAGAGCTAGGATATCGATCAATTTCAGAGCATCTCATCAAGTGGAAGAACCTAACCACTAAAGATTTTGCATGGGAGGATGAAAAATTTATACAGAAGTATCCATAACTACTCAAGAGTTGAGGACAACATTTTTTTGAGGGAGAGGGTCATGTTAGGTCCCTATAATACTAGTGTATTCCCTTATTATTATCAACGAAACCCCTTTATTGTATTGTTGTGCCCATGTAGTCTACATAATGTTATTATTGTGCCCCATTGAAGCCTAATATTGTTATTTTTGTGCCACTACATTATTATTTTGTGTCGGATCTCATTATATTATGACCCCTTAGACTCCTATATATAGAAAGGAGTTCTTGTCATTTGTGTCATTAAAGAATTATTCATTTTGTTTAATGTAAAGGAGTTTTCCCCTCGAAGAGGCTTATTTTGGAGTCATTGATCTATCGCTTCTTCTATTTTGTCAGCTAGTTGCATAACATTTGGTATTAGGGCTTTCGATTCTAGGGTTTCGCTACTTCAAACGGGCTCCCGAATTGCATCTCAAACAAGTGACCTTGGACAAATTGTCATAACTTTCTCTCTGAGAATAGGATTCAAATTTCGTAAAAAATATCAGAAAGAGGATGGATAGTAGCTTGTTGGGTATCATTTTCAAGGCCAAAGGTTGAAATAGTCACATGTGGAATTTCATACATGTTCACTCTACTTAACTGGTCTATAATTAGGTCATCATGGGAAATGGGCATAAATCTTTCTTAAAGATTCCAATCTCGATGAGACCTATGGGGTTGGAAAGAGAACTCAGCAGGAAACCAATATAAAATTTGAGAACTTGGAGATTCAAAATTGCAGAGTTACAGTCATTTCAAGATCAAGCTCGTAAAATCAAGAAGAATGATATGAGGAAGTTTGATGGCAATGATCCGGTAACGTTGATACTACAAATGGAGCAATATTTTAATCTACATGATGTGAAACTATTACAAAAGGTACGTATTTCATCTTTATACTTAGAAATGAATCAATTTGTATGGTATAGAGGGCTTTGTTATCGTCACCACTTGTCACCTAATAAATTTTCACAGAGGAAATTATAGCACATTATCATGAGACAAAGAGAAACACCTTCTTTAGCCAATTGATAAATCTCAAACAAAAGGGTTCAATGCCAGAGCACATTGAGAACTTCCAAAAAATGAATATAAGGGTAAATGATATTCTAGAGAAGCTATGGATTGATGTCTTCATAGGGAATTTAGAGGATAACATTCAACATGAGGTTCGTCTTCAAGAACTTGATTCATTGGAGAAGCCATTCAGGTTGGAAAGAAAAATTGAAAGAAAAATTATGGAAACAAGGAATCCAACCACTCACAACTATAAATATTGAAATGTTGTTTCTCCTAGCCTTCGACAACCTACAAGGTTGACACCACAACAATTGGAAGAAAAAAGAGAAAAAGGGCTTTGTTACAGTTGTGATAGAAAATACACTAAAGCTCATAAGTGTGCTAAGAAGAAATTATTTTACATAGATTGTGAAGACGATGAAGAAAAGGATCAAGAAATGTCAAAAGAAGAGGATATACACCAGGAACTAATCCCAGAGAAAGGAAAAACAAATCTGACCATATCATGTAGTGCATTGATATGAACTACCACTCCTCAAAATCTCAATATATATATGGACGAACATATATAGTGAACAAATGTTTGGAAGGATATGTTCATTGCTTTGTATCTAATACAAAAACACAATGGGTCAAGTGGTTACCTCTGGTGAATACTGCTATAATGCTTCAGCAAAAATGACCCAATTTATGGCACTTTATCGATATCATACACCATCAATCACATCATCTTTAAGAGAAAATTCTAAGGTTCAAGCAATCGAAGATCACATCAAGCATGAAAAACAAATTTTCTAACTCTTGAAGGATAACCTCAATTTTGCACAAAATCAAATGACACAACAAGCATATCAACAGCGTAGCAAAATAATTTTTGATGTCGATGACTGAACATTTTTGTGGCTACAATCATACAAACAAATTTCCATCAAGCAAGCTAAGAAGGATGATAAATTATCACCAAAGTACTATGGTCCTTACAAGGTGTTGTAAAATATTGGGACTACGACATACAAATTGGAGCTTCCTACATCTTCTCGAGTGCACTTAGTTTCCATGTTTCATGCTTAAATAAGGTTATAGGTGACAAGCTCCCAGTTCAAAAAATATTGCCGAAAACTGACGAAGAAGGAAAAATAATATTGGAAGTTTGGAACCAAAAGAAATCATGGAAATAAGAACCCAAGATCTACGAAATCCATCAATTTCAAAGCATCTCTTCGTGTGGAAGAACCTAAATATTATTCATTGGAGCATGTGAATTTTCTACAGAAGCATCCATAACTACTCAAGAGTTGATGACAACACTATTTTGAAGGAGAGGGGAAAGTTAGGTCACTATACTACTATTGTAGCCCCTTACTATTATCAGTGAAACCTCCTTATTGTATTTTTGTGCCCATCTAGTCTGCATATTGTTATTATAGTGCCCCACAGAAGCCCACTATTGTTATTGTTGTGCCATTACATTATTATTGTTATGTCATCTCTTATTATATTGTACCCCTTTGACTCCTATATATAGAAATGAGGTCTTGTCATTTGTATCATTTCTCTTTCTACAAGAGTGTGAGTGGCAGCTTGTGATATGCACTTGATGACCATTATGTTGATCATGGAGAAAACATATTTCTTTTGTAACAAGCTTGACTACCATATTAGCACCATAAGTAATCTTTGGATTCCAAGTAAAAAATCTAATAATGTTTTTTTTCCTTTTGTTTTTTCCAAAATCTGGCTTAAAATTGAGAAAAACAAATAAATTAAAAACCCTAAATATAACGATTGTATTTAATTGTAAGAAATTTGATAATATGGAACCTAATTACAACCCAAACCCACCATCACTGAACTATAATTTAGAAAATCCAAATCCAATCCAAGAACCAAAACATCCATGTGATGAATTAATCCATCCTTAGCTACCATGAGGTCACTGATATAGGATCTCCAAAACACTAGAGATTTGTTATGAGTGTCTCTTGCAAGGTCAATAAAATCAATCTTATCATCTCTCTCCAACGCCCAAAACACGTTAACCAATATTTTTTATTATAGGGCTATAACTTAGTAAGACTAACAAAGACTATATTAGAGACCCAAAAATTAATAAAAAATATTTTTGTCTTTGTTTGTTGACCCAAGAGAGAACAATTTGATTCCAATAACCTAAAACACATTTATATGGACTAGTGCACCTACTAAAAATCTTCCCGTTATGGATACAATATGTAATACCTATATGGTGCAGGTTGATGGACTTGTGCACCAGTACAACATGGAAACTTTGTGACATCATCACACAAGGATCTACCATTAGATAATATTGCAAGTGAGTAAGACCCTCTAACCATATACCGAGGCTTAACTAACAAAGGCCACATGGAAGCTCACTTGAGCCCCATAAATGTACTAGTTGCAGGCATACTTGTTATGGCCTAATGGAGGGTAGTAGGAAACATATTATTCTAGAGGAGGTTATTATCCCAAAGATATTTACATTCTTTATTACATAAATATATACATACGTCAGTACATATATATAAGTTATTGTGTGTTTTCTTTATATATGAGATTATACTTTGTTTGGAGTTGTTATAGCTTGTGTCACTCATCCAAACCCTATGGATGCATCAATGATAGTTTCACCTACCAATGTTATGGATGATGTCTCCATTCATTAGGTGTACCACACATCTACATATGATAAATTGGAACGCTCCCTCCTTGCAAACCTTCTGATATGTTTTTAGTGTATAACATCGATTCTTTTAAAATTTAGTATAATTGTAGTGTTCATTTAATATTTTTAGATAATAAGCTAATACCGGGGGAGGAACGAGACCCACCTAGGGAGAACATATATTCCACTTCGTAGGAGTCATATGTCAAATTATGATTTGATTAAATATTTATTTTCTTATTTTATTTGGTTTAATAATTGAATTATTATAATGTATAGGTAGGTTCCTCCATTTTTGTAGTTCTCTTATTTTTCCCATCGACTTCATTCACCACCATCTAATGTTCACACACCTATTTTCCAGTAGTGTCATGAAATTACCATGATATTTGGGATCGATATTACCTCAACCATTCAACTTCTTCACTATTATAACCCATATGTGTTCATCATCACCTACCTCCACAACATATTCCATCTCACCCACCCATAGAGGATACATCCATAGGCCATTTAGTAGCCTTTGAGCATGTTATGGAGCTTAGTGATTGCATTACAACTAAAACTTTGTCATAGAGGGATAAATTCATCATGAGATCGTGAAATAATGATTTTTTCCTTCATAATGAATTTAATTTAATCTTGGACATTTTCATTTAAATTATATGCTCCAACTATTATGACAATTGTAGGGTGTTATTGCTAAGAGGTTAGTGATGTAGAGGAGGAAGACACCCTCCCAACCAATTATAACATTTTCAATGAGTTTTATGGGTATTAATTTTAAATTTTTATTTCCAATATGTGTAATTTATTTTGGGAAATAAATATAATGAGAAATTTGATTCTTTGTGTAGTTGCTGGAGAGATGAAGCACACCACAAAATAAAAAAAGTCACGCTCCTTTCAGTAAGATGAGTAAGATTAACTTATAGATCCAAATGATATCAGTGAGGGTGGAACTCATCAATAAGTGACCATTGAGACCCATTTTATATATATGATATCATATTCTAGTTATTCATGTTTTGCCATGAGATGTCATTTATATATTAGAGTCATTTTCTATATAGGTGACAATATCCCATATTACCATGTTTAGGCATGAGGTTTCATTTTGGATATTGTCCACATTGTGATTTTTTTCTTTTAAATGTGCATTTGAGACAATTTTGAGAGTGTGTCTATGACTCTGTGTGTATTTCATGGTACATGTTCAATGAATTAAAGTGTTTCTTTATTTCACATTGAAGTGTTAGGTTCCTTCGTTGAAATAACATATGTGAAGTCAACGTTATGACATGTTTTGTTGTTGGATATGTTAAAATTTAGTTTTTAAATACATGTTAGCTAGGAATATTCATAGTTATACATGATATTGATGATCGAAATGAAATTGAAACAAATTTTATCCATTAGGGATAGCTTCTCCAATTTTATACCAAATCTAAAAATCACTTTATTACACTAATTTTAGTAATAGAAACCCCATCTCCTGAATTATCAAAGAACTTAAAAAAACCACCATCTGTACCTGGAAGATGTGGAAATAATCTCCAGGGAAAACCATTATTACAAAACGAAGATACATGAAGCACTGGAAATCATGAAATACCCCATCAATCTCAACAGAGACGATGGGATTGAAGTGAATATGAGTTCGATACCTCTTCTCACCCAAAACCATAGCTTCCAAGCTAACCCTTTACCCTAACCACCTCAACCACCTCTTTTCTTTAATCCATATCTACTTCTCTTAATAATTTTAGAATAAGTAAGTTAATT
>APFE030238628.1:17454-32549 GCA_000404065.3 Pinus taeda
TGTGAAAAAATACATTACAAAATTGGTACAATAGTTAGCTCTCCAAATTGCAGCAAGACAAAATCATGAAAACCCTACAAACCATCAAATATCCATAAAAAATAGCATCAACACTAAGAAATCCTCCCTTCGTTACAACAAGATTTCTCTCACACATTATCTTCACATTAGCATTATTTTCTTCTTTAGGTTTTGCGAACCCTAGCTATGTTGCAACAAACAAATCCATGGAAAGACAACTCTAATTATAGTCTCCACATCTACTTTCCCATCCTAGGATTTATGCACTAGAATATTGGCCTTTAACTCTTACATCATCATAAATAATAACACCTCCATGGAACATCGTGAAATATGTATTAATCAACTTATCCTCTAAGAAAGGCATCACACGATTCTCAAGACTCATAAATTTTATCTTACCATGATATTTCCTTACCCTTGCATCCATAAGAGCAAGGCTTTAAAATAACTCAAGGTGTTATATCAAATGTGTATGTATTATATTAGTTTAGAAAATATATCATTACAATAAGATCCATCATAGTCATCCTCATGAATTACAGCATCTCCATATTCTTATCTAGGCTCTAGATTCATAGCGTAAATGTTACTATTACATGAGAAAACCAAATTTACACAAAAAGAGTCTCTCTCTGAAACCTACAATTCATTTCTCTCTACCTTTTTCTTATTCTAGGGTTTTTTTATGTACCCTAATGTCATACTGTTATGATTTCCTCATGAGCCTAACATTTTCTATATAAAAGTATTCTCTAAAACTTGTCTAAGACAAAATACACAACAAATCTATTCTCTCATATATACAATAGGTAACAGATGCTAACATAGTAATGACAAAATTCTGTAAAAGTCAAGCATCCTCGAAGCATGATCCTCCTTAGTATCAACACCTATTTTTGAACACTGTGATCACTCTAACAAGTTGGTATTCCAAAGTATCCTCTTCCAAATGGTGCTAAGATTCAAATGGAGTTGAAAAATGGCTTGATTTTCATGGCAGGTTCCAACTTGCTTCCAAGAGCAATTTTAGGACATATTGTGAGTTTTGTTTGGGGGGTTATAAAGATGAAACCATGCAACAAAAATGAGTTTTATGAGACTATACATTTGTTTCTGGCTATGGCCCATGCAAGCACACTACCCACAATTGTTTGAGCATGCCTTTTGGAAAATGAAACCAGTGTGCAAGTTTTGCGTTTATCTTCACTAAACAAAGTCATAGATATAAAGATCATTAAATAAATCAATTTTTTAAACATATGGATTCATGACGTGGGGGGGTTGTCCCTAAATATAACCCAAAACTAGGAGTCTAATGGAACCAACAATTTTCTCATTCAAGTCCTTATTGGAATTGGATGGCAAGCTGTAATATGCTTCCAAGAGCCATTTAGGGACATATTGTATATTTTGTCTATGCAATATAGAAACCAAACCAAGGAGAAAATAAATTTTTTGTAAGTTGAAGAATTTCATTTGGCTAAGGCCATTGTAGGCATACTACAATGATCACCCAAGCAAGTCTTTTTCAAAATTAAACTGCGTGTCAAAATTTTTAATTGATCTTTATTGAACAAAACCTTATCTCTGAAGATCCTCAAACAAATTATCATTTTATCTATGGAGTCATAGGTATGGAGTGTACCTATTTGTAAGTCGATGCCTACAATCCAAGAAAATTGACAATTTTCCCATCCAAGTCCTAGTCCAAATTATATTTCTAGTTGCAACTTCCTTGCAAGAGCCATTTAGGGACATGTTTTCACTTTTGTGCATAGAGGTGGAAAAATATTTATGCAATTTTAAGAGCCTACTTTTGTGCAATTTGAAAACCTTGGATTTTTTAAATTTAATATTGTTAGTAATGTGGAATGTGGAAACTCCAACATAATCACTTCAAATTTGAATGCATCATTAGACAATGTAATTAAACAAACAATGTTAAACTTTCGTCACAAATTGGAAATATTTGTCGATGTTTATTAAAGTGGAATTTGAAAATCCTCGCATTGAAAAACCTAATAAAACTAATAGAACAAAATTGTTATTTATAACATTGTGAGTAATTTATACCAAACACACCATAAGAGACATCCATAAGTTACACACATAAGTGACATAATTAGGTTATACTCTATATGCAATGCACATAAGTGATGAGGATGATTACCGATATTTATTAAAATTTTAAAGTGTAAGATATGGTTTTTATATCATAATGATAAATTATAAAATATTTATTCATATCTTCTATTTTCTTTCCTGAGTCTAAAGCTGATACAGTGTCATTTTCAAATTGAATTTTATATCGTGTTATTATCGCTTAAGATTTCGAATTAAGATCGGGAAATTTTACTATTTGTATGGAGATCTGTCTGTCTCAAAAGACGAGGGATAAGAACTTACCTGTTCCTCGTCTAAAACGAGGGCATCACATCTCGATATCTATCCCTTTTCTCAGGTCGGCCATTTTTAGCCATGTGACTGATTGCATAACACATGCATATCAATATTCTCTATACCCTCCTTCACTTTTAAATGGTCGCCGTAGGTTTTAGTAGAAGGCACTGGATGGAATTTGGACAGATCGATTCATCTGACCTCCCATGCATGTATATAATTGTCAAAATAATTGTTAATCTGTGCTTTTACCTCGGAAAAATTGTGTCTGATCATTAAAACTGGTGATTTGACTGATTATGGATGAAGCTTCTATCTAAAAATGGACATCGTTTCAATCATGACATACGAATTAACGACATAAAAATCTACACAAATCTACACAGCATAAATCAAAATAAAATAAAAACAAACACAGTTATACTGTAATCATGACCGTTGCTACAGAATGCTTGGATGAAAATCCGACTGCGGCGAGCCTTTAATCTGACTGCGGGGAGGAGGGGATCAAAATCCGACTGAGGCGAGCCGGAAAAGTTTCCCTCAACCTCTACACAGTTTATTACATGAATGTTGCGGGACTCTCGTCACCTTACATAATGTCGTCATTGTTTGCTCTGCTTCTGTGGATTATTTCAAAATGTGATAATTCCAGATAATTCATGACGGTCAATTCAATCAATTATAAAGATCCAAAATCTGGCATCCCAAACATACATTTTGTTTTGTATACATGTTCGGTCATAGTTCGCTAATGACAAGGATAAATCTGAACTTATGACAAGGATAAATCTGAACTTATGCGATGGAAATGAAAAAAAAAAAATAGATAGATAGATAAAATTTGTGCTTCAAAATAAAAAATAAAATAGTATTTTAAAATTTATCTATCAGTAAGGAGAACTAATAAAAATGGAAGTCTACTATACCAACTCGTCAATGCTATAATGAAAGTCTATTATACCAATTCGTCAAGGCTATAATGAAGGTAATGAAGCAACGTGTATTATAGACTCCGCATAATATTGTAGGACTCACCATCGGTAGTGGATTGATTCCTATAAAGATTTATAAGAGGGAGGATTCATAGGAGATGATAAAGACTTTATATGAAATAATATATGACTATATTCAATAATTAATATATATAAAATTAAGAATCAAGGAGCTAAACATGTATTTGGGCTAAACATTATTTTTTGATTTTCCTTTGTTTCATTCACTTATGTAAGGATTTATGTAATATAATGAAAGTCTATTCGTCAAGGCTATAATGAAGGTAATGAACCAACGTTTATTATAGACTCTGGATAATATTGTAGGACTCATCATCGGTGGTGGATTGATTTCTATAAAGATTTATAAGACGGAGGATTCATAGGAGATGATAGACTTTATATGAAATAATATAAGACTATATTCAATAATTAATAATATATATATATATATATAAAATTAAGAATCAAGTAGCTAAACATGTATTTGGGCTTAACATTATTTTTTAATTGTACTTTGTTTATTCATTTATGTAAGGATTTATGTAATATTTACAAAGAATATGTATAAGTTTGGGGCAAATGAATTCATATTGGTTAATGGAATTAATATAAGTATTCTTTACTCATGATATGCTAGTACTCATGTGGAGGTTTATAGTAATGTTACAATAATAGCTAAAATTCATGACCATAAATGAGAATGTAAAGTAGTGGATGTATTTATGCTCTAGTATAGGAGGATCTGTCACATGAATTAGAAAAATATATGAGATCGACTCATAAGGGGTGATCAAAAGTATGGTTTTTATCATGAGGGCTAGTATATGAATATGATCACCAAAAAGATGTTGATGGGGCCATAAAGAACTCATGTGTGAATTTACCTACATTCCCGTGGAATGAAAAAGTCACCAACAAGATACCAAATACGTTGCTAACTAGCCATGACTAGGAATAAACATGTTCTTTGAACTCACATCCACTCTATACATGTTCATGCGCTATAGGAATGGGTGCACATTCATAAAAATGAACTTTATTTATGACCCAAACCCCCTTTTTTTAGCAAAATGGGATTGTGTGATGTGTTTATGGAGTCATTGAGAAAGCTTTTTACTTCGTAAACTAACTCAAATTCCAAATTACCATCATTGTTAGCATCTTGAGACCAATTAGTTGTTGCTTTTGTTGTTTTGTTTTCGTTTAATATTGCGAAAGCAACCAAATTGGATAAAATGGAACTTAATCAAAACCCAAACCCACTATAACCAAACAAAAAATTAGAATAACCAAACCCAAGCGAACAATCAAAAAATATAAATCACGAAATTAATTATGCATCCTTATCTACATTGAGGTCATTGATAAAAGATCTACAAAACACTAGAGAGTCATTATGAGTTTCTATTGAAATTTTGTGAAACTTGATTGTATCATCCATCTCTAATATGAAAAACTAGTTAATCAATAATTTTTATTATAGGGCATGAATGTATGAACACTATAAAACAGGTATAAATTAAGGCCAAATCAAAGACCTAAATATTACTAATAATTTCTTCTATCTTTGTTTATTGGTCCAAGAGATAACGGTCGAAAACTAAAAGTAAAAAAAATAAAAATTGTATTGACTAGTGGAGCTACAAACCATTTCTAAACAATTGGATGGGTAGGTGGTTCATGATATTCCATAAATCGTCCTATAATAATAGGAAGATATTTTTTTACTTCTTATGGAATTTATGTGTGGATTTCCACGTATGACAAGATGTCACATACTTTGAGATGGGAAATTTTATGGGTGAGTCATGATTCTATCAATATAGAAAAAATATTAGGGGATATCTAACACTAGGACCTTTTCCAACTAGATGAAGGTCTGACTCCCCTATTTGACATATTCATTTTATGAATAGAATTTTTGATACCTGGATGACACTAGCTTCATTGACTCACTCACTATTACATCATGGTGGCTCAATGACATCCTCTTGCAAGGAGACATCATCGGCTAATTTTACAATTGGAGTAGGATCATCTCACTGAGAGGTAGAACTTTACCATAAAAGGTCACATGAAAGATAATTTCAGTCTTATAGGATACAAGTTGTAATAATATATATTATGGCCTGATGTATGGAAATAAGAAAAAAAACACTATGGAGGAGTTTATTAATGATGATCATATTTACATTCCTCTCTCTATCTCTCTCTATATCTGTCTATCTATCTATCTATCTATCTATATATATATATATACTTAATTTTGTGTTTTATTATCTATAAAATCGTATGTTGTTTGTAGTTTCAATGTATTGATAACACTCTCACTAGGCCTATGGATGAATCAATGCCAGTTCCAGTCACCCATGCTTGATGTCTCTTGTTCATTGGGTAAATTACATATCCAACTATGGTGAATTGTAATTATCCCTCCTTGTAAATTTTAATATACATTTAGTCCATGATATAAATTCTTTTAGTTTTTAGTATAATGGTAGTGTTATTTTAATGTCTTTACAAATTGTGATAATACAAAAGGAGAATCAAAACACACTTACATAGGACATATATTCCCCTTGTCAATCATGTCTCAAATTAGATTATGTTTAAGTGCTTGTTTCATTATCTTATTTTGGTTTACTAATTGAAATACTATAAACTTATGTGGTTTCCTCCATTTTCATAGTTCTCCACTTTATCCCCTCAATATGATGTTCAACCACCCATTGTCCACTAGTATCACATTTCCTTGATATTTGGGATCTAGTTAACCTCAATTGGGGGGTGTCCTTCACTAGTACAAGTCATACCTATTGATCATAACTTTCCTCGACCACATTCATCATCCCACCCTCCCACATAGATTTCATCCATAGACTATTTGGCAACTTCTCAATAGGTTGTATAGCCTAGTGCTCAACTTGCAAGTGAATTTCCATGACATGCGGAGAGATGCATAGTGAGATGAATAACTGAAGATTTGTTTATTTATGTTAATTTAATTGATCATTGTCCATTTTCATTTAAATTATATTCTCTCATATTATCACTATTGCAAGGTGGTATTGCTAAGAGGTTGGAGATCTAGAAAGGGATCACACCCTCTTGAGTGATTATAACATTTTTTGAGAGTTTTCTTGGCTTGAATTATGAAGTATTAGTTTGTAAGTACGAAATTTATAGTGGAAATATATGTAATGAGAACGGATTTTCCTTGTAAAGCCCTTAGAGAGATGAAGTGCACCATAATAGAAGAAAAGTTGAGCTCCTTATTCTTCTAAGAGGAGAACGATTGACTTCAAGAATTGAAAGGTTGGTGGTGAGGGTGGTAGTGGTCAATGAGTAACAAATAAGACCCATTTTGTATCATTGACAACATATTCCATAAGATAGTGTTATGAGAAGTGAATTATATGTTAGGTTCCTCCTCTATATAGGTTATAATAAGTCATATTTCCATGCTTATGCCTCAAACTTGTTTCATATATTGGGAAAATTGAGCCATTTCGTTAAAATTTACATTTGACATAATTTTCAGTGGTTGTAAGTGTGTTCATGTCCTTCATGGCATATCTCCTATGAATTGATGTATTTTTTTATTTGATGTTGAAATGTTAAATTTGTAGGTTCAATCTGCATCTATGAATTGAAAAATATGACAAGTTATGTTCTTGATGGTTTTTGGATTTGGTTTCTAAAGACATGTCAACCAAATATATTCCTAGGGACATATCTGATTGATGTTCCCAAACAAATTTCAACCAGTTTTATAAAATAGGGCACACTTCTCCAAGCCTATACCAAATATGAAAATCACTTTATTACAATAATTTTTGTAATACAAATTTTCTTTTTATATCTAATGTCTATATTATATAATTTAATAATACAAACCCTATATTATATCAAATAAACATGAATGGTAAATAATTTAAACTACTTAATTATGAATACAACGCAAGATGAAAAATAAAATATGCAATCACACAATTTTGGATAGCAAGATACTTTATACATCTATAGCAAAAATGAAATACATGTGAAAAAATATATCACAAAATTGGTAAAATATCCATCTCTTAAAACTCTAGCAATGTGAAATCATGAAAACCCTAGCCACCATTGAAGATCCATAACAAGCTAGAATCAACATTAAGAGCTCCTTCCTTTCATTCAACAAACTTTTGTCACACATCCTCCTCACACTAGAATTATTTTTTCCCTTAGATTATACAAACCCTAGCCATGTTGCATCACACATGTTCATGGAGAGATAACTCTAGTACTACAGTCCACATATAATTATCCATTGTATAATTTTTGTACCCAAATGCTTGACCTTCAACTCTCACATTAACATAAATAACCAAAACCTGTATGGAACATCATGCAAGATATAATAACAAATTTTTCTTCAACATAAAGCATCACATCGTGCTTAAGACTAAATAATTTGATCTCAAAATTATCTTTTCCTAGCCTCACATCCTATAAGTAAAAGGTTTTAAAGAAATTCAAGGTGTTAGATTAACATTTTTGTTAGGTAAAATTGACTCGGGATAGAATCAAAGTTGACCATGGTAATTAGTAGTGGATTTTAGGCACATGGTATAGCTTACCCATGAAATTATTTCCCATGGTATTGCATGTAATGGAGCCTATAAAACACTGAGAGAAATTCATTGTAATGTAGGCCTGGGAGTTGAGCGGTGAAGACTCACTTAGCCATCTTTGCTAGGGTTTTCCTTGATAAATATTTTTGTTTATTTGTTTATGTGTGTTTTTGGTTGTTCCTCTCAGTAAATCTTAGTAATTACTTTATCTCTCTACAGTAAATTTCCTAAAAGCCAGTATCAAATCCATTTTATCTTTAGAGGGATATTTCTATTGCCAAGGATTTGTATTGGCCTAGTAGATAGAGATATTACTAAGTTTTCTTGCAAATATGGAGATATAGATCAAAATCCATTGATTGTGAATGAAGTTGCAGCCAAATCCTAGCAGGGTTGTATTATTCTTTTAATTTGACTGCACATCAAGACCAACAGATGAGGGTCTTGGGGATCAACATCTGGAAGTGATCCAAAGGCAGAGCCATATTATTTAAATTGGTGTCCAATATGTCAACGGTGAAGGACTCTGTGGCCAGTGCGATGAGCCAGAAGAAATATGTGCAGACTTGGAGGCACAGTGGTTAAGAAGTGTAAGAAACGATATTATTTCATGAACTCGTGATCTTGCGACTTGAATGTCAAGGTGTGGTGCCTCTCAGACTTCATGTGCATAGATTCCATAAGAGCCCATGATGATGCCATCAATATTATGGTCGTTAGCCCCTATGGGTATCTCTACACCACCTTTGCAGATGCTACTATGAAGGTGCGGTTGAAGCCTGTGGGATCAGAGTCGCACATACGGGTGGCCACGATTGTGAGCCACTTGGCATCCGTCAATGCACTCATGGTGTCCATGGACTTAGGGCTTACGTACTCAGGAGGATTTGATGGGTCCATCCTTGCTTTGCATAATAAGCTCGGTGCTTTCGGGATCGAGGTAGGTGAGGGGCACACATCTTGGCATCGTGTTGTACATGTGCACCATGGCCGAATTACTCTACAATGACTCTACTGATAAAATGATTAGCATATGGAAATGGGACTGTAGGGGCTTCGTCACTGTCTTGTAGGGGCTTGAGGGCTTGGTCAAGTGCATAGCTACCTCTGTTGATGTGGCTTCGGAGTTTCTTATCTACATTGGGAGCATTGACCAGAGCGTCAATGTGTGGTGACATAGTATGGATGAGAAATGTGGTTGGAAGGAGTCATGCCATGGAATGGACATGCTCTTGGTCTCAATCCCAGGAATGGCCACACCCATGTGATATTATATATTGGAATGACATAATTTTTTGGACTTGATAATTTAGGGGAAAGGTACATTTAAGTTTCAGGAGATCATTGACCAAGAAATTATGTCGGTGGAGAACTCACTGGTTAAAGAGAGGAAGAGAAAGGCCATTGACAGTGGTGAGGGGAATGCCCAAATGTCTCTTAGTGATGGTGCAATAGTATTTCTATATCACCTTGACAACAACAAAAAAATTTCCTTTCTAAATTACCATAGTTAGTTTCCAATCTTACCTTATGAAATACACAGTTTATTAAATTTTTAATGCAGTCATTAGTGACATAATAATTCAAGCTTTCCATCACTGGGGAAGAAATGAGGTGAAGAGATATCACTATCTCATGGCAAGGAAAGAAAAGATGAAGCCTTGACTGAAGATGAACAAGTATGGACTCTGCTGCAAGAAGACTAAAATGAAAACTCTGTTACCAAGTTTTTTCATCTCTTCCCTATGCTACTCTAGACATGGTACCAGAGCTTCAGAGTAGTCGATCTTGTAAGCTAACTAGAAAGCCATTTAGATAATATATTCATATTTTATTAACAATGAGGTGGCACGTATTAAGAATTTAGATTTAATATAATCTAGGTCCATCTGCACAACTATCTGTTAGATATCGTAGATGCGCTCCACCTGTGCTCACCTTGATAGAGGCGATGACTCTTCTACCTGGTTTGATTAATTGTAGAGGTGAAAGGGTTTGAATGCTGCGCCTAGTCAATACAGGTAGCTTAGACATGGGAAATCGTACCAATGTAAAATGCTAATCTTACCTCCCTATCCCATTTGACTATATCGGTGGTGAGAAGGTGAAGATTTGTAACAAGCATTGTATGAAGCAAAGGAATGATGGTTTCTTCCTCTGCCTCTGTGTTCCATCCATTAGTTTTAAAAATGAATGGATATCACCTTCAAACAAGCAACACCAATGACGTAAGCTAACTAGTGATGCAGTATTGATTATATTCATAGTTATCATCACTCCTTCTCAGTGATACTGACCGCAATGTTTACTACAGGCATATTCAGTGTTACGACCCAGAATTGACCAATTTTGACCTTATATTTCCATCATAATATTATCCTTTTTCAGTCATAAGTTATAAGCTTTGATCATACAATGACTTGATCACCCCAAGGTATGGAGTAACTTCCCGCATATCTATATGTTTAATTGTTCACTGCATATTCGTAAGTACCTTTGTATTTATCTTGGGAAAGCTAACTGAATTGCTAAGTAATTGTCTTAAGCCCGCAGGAATTATAACCTACAGTTGCTGTAACACCAAAAACAGCAACTACGCAGTTGCTGCAACACGAGAAGCAGCAACTACGTAGTTGATATAGTCAGCAACGGAAATCACCTAAAGCGGGTATTTTGCATCAACTGGGAATAACAACGGCAACTATCTGAGGAACGCTGACGTGGCTGAATCAAGAAATTATCCAAGGCAAGTAAGAACACAGTTACCAAGACTTAGAACCAGAATAGCACGGGGAATCGGCAAAAGGAATGTACGTATCCCAAGGAAGACGGTCGAAGAACAGTTACAGCTGTGTAACAGCTAGAACCTAAACAAAGAATATATCGTCATATTGTTGCAACAGCATCTCTGTAATTCTTATTTTTGATTAAACAGATCAACTAATTGAATCGTAACAATCTATTGTAATAGATGTCTCCTCTATAAAGAGGAGACATCTACATTAGTCAAGGGAGTCTGGAAGAGCATTTTGTAAAGATATCAACAATTCTGAACTTTACTGTACTTGAATCTTTGACGAATGAATAGAAGAACGTTTTGAGTATTTAAGCTATTCTTCACTTTCTGGGGAATCTTGTGAGAGGGACTGGGCCCACCTTCCTCACAAGATTCACCCATTTACTTTGCTGTCAAGTGTGTAAGTGTGTGATAGTTTCTTTTTGCAGATACTCTATTTTGGACTTTGTAGCATTACCTCTTGCAATTCTGTTTTGCTAGCACTCTGTTTTATTAAGTTATTCGAAATTATGGAAGCGTGTTTCACCGGTGAATCTTAGTGTAGTGTGTGTTAGCAATCTGATTCCAGGGACAGGTGCTGAATGTCCTCATCTGGAGGATAGGGTCCTGATCCTCTGCCAACAGAGCATCCATTTCCTTGTTTCTTAGATTTGTAATTTTAATCAATTCTTTCTTTATCAGCACTGTGATAACCTAGTACAGGAGCTAAGTATACTACAGCTTTCGATGCTTTTAGAATTTAAGTACAAACAGTACGCAGTGGCCTTTGGAAAAAAAAGACTTTCCCAAGTTGACAATTAATGTGGTACTTGATTGTTTAATTAATAAACAATTCAACTAGCCAACATTCAGGTGGATGGTCTCGGCTCTTCCCTCGACCCCTGTGGCTGAACAGGGATACCCTTCTACCATGGAGACCATGTTTTCTCTACTCGGGAACACCCCTTGTCCTTTTTTCCTTCTGAGTAGTTGTGGTTGAAATTTTGATGTTGGCTTTTAGGTATGTGGTGCTCCAACAATGGCGCAGTTCCTCTCAAGTGCATATATCATTAGCATAGTTTTAGTTTAAGTTGCATCCACAGGTTTAATCTTTCCTATGACTACCTCTAATGGGTTTTACAGGTAATATCTCGACCCTAATTCTAGAGCTAAAGAGTCTTCGAAAAGGATCTATACCTGAGCTAAAATTCTTTGCTATTTACAGGTTGGTTAAAAATTCTTGAATTGACAGCATGCTTAACTGATAAACTAGATTCAGTTCCACATTGGAGGGTGGGAGGGTTTGCTAGCTCTTGGCACAGCCAAACCCTCATCATAACTCAGAATTCGAAAATGTTTTACGAATGATGGAAATGTCGATTCGTTGTGGCCAATTGGATTCGCAACTTAGCTGCTTGGACTTTACTGAAATTTTCCAAATGGTTTCGAAACAAAATTATTTATAGATGTTGCTTAATGCATACACTTCCCAAATGTTATTCTGTTTATTTTTTTATTGTCCTTAATTTTTGTTACATTTTATCGACAGCCTTCACCAAGTCTCAACCCTTGCCATGGGCAAGCCGAGTATTTGAATAGATTTGTGAATATATTAATGTGTCTTGTATATTGAATGGAAATGATTGAGAAAAAAGTTTTGAATAGAGGAAATTTAATATTTGTTATAGCTCTCAATATTTTTCATTTTATACATTACTATTCTTACTCTTTATTCCTAATGGTGATAACCTCTTCGTAAATAGGAAAATACCTACATAGTAACGAGTCTTGCATGTATGTTGAATCTTGAATGTATGCATAGTAATGAGCCTTGCATGCATGTTGAATCTTGGAAATATGAATATTAATGAGTATTGCATGTATGCTAACTCTAGAATATATGTTAAGTCAGGATATATATATTGAATATGATTTCATTCATGTTTTACAATCGAAAGGAATGTGTTCCTTTAGGCTGTGTGCCTTTCTCAGTTAGGAAAGTAACGAATATTTTGTTTGCTTCTTTCTTGCTAATTTGGTATTTAAATGTACAGATAAATTTAATTGTTTCTATTCCAAAAATATGTACAGTTAGCAAAGTCTAAGCAAGGATTGTAACTCTACTATAATTACATTGTCTTTAATACAACAATGTACTAGTTAGGCTTGTAAATTTATAATACTGCATGGTTTAGATTTAATCATAATGTAAAACTACAGGAAAATTAATCAATTCATCGCTATGATGAATGTAACATAGTATACAAGATGTTATCCATAATTAGCGATTCCTAGCTTAGAGACAGAAGAAAATGAGACCATTACTCCTAGTTACACACCATTTTAACTGTCAATAATAAATATAATCATTTGGTACTTATTTGTTCCGATTTATTTATACTGTGCAATCAATAATCTTTCTCGAAGGTCTCACCACCCAGCCATGGACCTGGAAATCACATCCACGGTCCCCCACCGAGCACTTCCTGCTGCTAACAGTTGGAATAAATGAAGTCGGGTATCTTGGGCATCAGGAGTACTGTCCAGCCTCAAGTCACATACACATTTGACTATTTGCCATAA
The DNA here is from genome assembly GCA_000404065.3 of Pinus taeda. Lineage (NCBI taxonomy): Eukaryota > Viridiplantae > Streptophyta > Pinopsida > Pinales > Pinaceae > Pinus > Pinus taeda. Next base: position 30,852 of record APFE030238628.1, read on the forward strand.
TTGAAATCTTCCCACTGGTATCACAACCTAACTCAAGGAAAAAATTCTTGTAGCCCCCTTACTACCCTTTCCTTTTCTCTTTTGGGGAAAAGTGGTGGCAACCGTTTGTAACTGTTCTAGGAGTTGTTATAACTATTTTGTATTTAGTCTTTTCCTTAATTAACCCTATTTAATTTCTTTAAACAAAAATGTCATGATAGTTGGCTTTTCCAGCCTTAACTTCTTAACAACATGTTAAGTGAATTTAAAGGTTTCTAAGTTCTGTATAAAATTGGCAAAAATAAAAGTAAATATAATGTAACAGAAGGGTGTTACAATTTTTCTGTAGATTGGGAAAGGACTCGGATTCGGAAATTGTATTTTATCTATCATGTCAATGAGAATTTGATTATAAGGGATGGTGACAAGAACCTAGTGAAGGATACGGGTACTCGGGCACTAGGAGCCAAACATACATAGGAAGTAGGTAAGGCACTGAGCATCTTGATCCAAGAACCACAGGTCCCAAACAAGTCAATGGATTTTAGCATGACCATTGTCTCTACATGTTAGTTTTCAAGAGAATGAGCCATGTTGGATGGCTAAGAATCTTGTGGCTATGAAGATGTTACATTGGAAAGAAAAAATTACACCGAGGCAATGATGGAAGCTTGAGAAGTCATTGGTGAAAATGCAGCAACAGCAAGTGGCTTAGGAGAATATGTGTGTATATGAATAAATTGATGAATCATGTACTTAAAGAGAAATCCTGGAGGATTGGTGGTTACAGCAGCTAGTGACCCATGTAATCCAGTAGATGGGTTATTTTTATATGGACATTGATTTCATATGTACAAAGAATTAAAAAAAGTGAGAGAGGATGTGTTGAGAAGCAGCAGGTATAAAGAAAAAGAATATTTATTATAATGAAGTTAGTTATTTCATATAAATGTGCATATTATTGTAAGACCTGTTAAGGCATTCGTGTCCCTGGGTATTTATCGGTAAATTATGGGTTAGACCAAGGTGATAGAGGGCATGTTGTGTTAACAAATACCTTGCGTATAAAACTTTGAGTGGGGGAAAGGGCCACAATGAGTGGAGTTGAATCACTTGGCAAGTTTGGTAGGATTTAGTCAAGGAAACCCCATGTCAAGGCTTAAGTGGGGAATTGTTAGGTAAACTTGACTCTAGATAGAGTCAAAGTTGACAAGGGTAATTACTAGTGGTTTTTGGGCACATAGTATAGTGTACCCATGGAATTACTTCCCATGGTATTGCAGGTAATGGAGCCTATAAAATGCTAAGAGGAATTCATTGTAATGTAGGCCTCAGAGATGATCAATGAACACTCACTTGGCCATCTTGGCAATGATTTCTTCCAAGGTTAATGAAATTTCATTGGGTCGGGTCTTTCCCCAGATTTGGGGTTTTCCCAAATAAACATTATTGTTTATGTGATTATGTTTGTTGTTGGTCGTTCCTCTCAATAAATCTCAATAACTAATTTATCTCTCTAAAGTAAATTTTTTAACAATTTTCTCTATAGAAGGCTTCTCTAAGAGTCCTCTAAGATAAAATACAATTCAATTCAATCCTCTTATATATAAAGTAGGTAGGGAATTCTAACATAATAATCATATAATTGTAGGTTTTAACCCCGTACAGAAATTACCTGCATACGAATTCTAAATCACAAGAAAAATAAAAATGCGAGAG
>APFE030238631.1:3261-20840 GCA_000404065.3 Pinus taeda
ATTTTTTTATTTTTTATTTTTATTTTTTTTATGTTGCAAGTTTATTTAAGGCCAAAGCTTGAACAGGGAAGCAGATTTTCTTGTTGAAGCCACAGTGAAAAGCTAAGATTCAAGATAGCCATAGATTGTTTTTCTCTCTTTTTTTTCTTCTTCTCTGAAATTGTAAAATTTTATAAAAAGGATTAATGATTTTCAATTTCAGACAGCAAATACTTCAAGAAAAACATGCTAAAAACATGACTTTGACTAAGGTCTTAAGCTGATTTTTCATCGATCTGAGCTGGGTGACTAGGATAGGATCCATGTCGAGACAATTCTGGAGATGCCCATGTGGTCGGTTTTTTTCATTGGACACTTGTAGCATGGTGTTTGACAAAATGGCTGCGGAATCAAGTGTTAGCTACGGAATCAGGGCAGTTTCCGCAGCTAAGTTGCAAAACCTTATTAAAACAAGATACAGTGTTTTGAAGACCACTACAAAGCATAACCAGACAATTTTGGTCAATTTGAACCTATCAAAGCAGTTGAGTTTCATTTTTTCATCATTTTTTTTTTATTGAATCAATTGAAATGTTTTATTTTGTCTCTTTTTTTTTCTTTTTCTTTTTTCATAATAATTATTTTTCTGATCCTCAAAATCACACAAAGTGCAAGAAGAGAGCATACTCAAGAATTATTAACTTTTTTTTTAGATGTAAGAAATAAGGTCTCCTAATTACACTTCCCCGACAATGGCACAAAAATGTTTAGTCAACTTAACATCTTAAATTTCTCTACATAAATTATCAATCCGAATATCGTAAACTGATGAAGTGTGGTGCACTATACGTGCTTAGTTAACCTTTCTCTTACTTCATTGTTTTATAGTTTATGTTGTTTTTGGAGTTTTGTTCTTGTTGGTTTTCCAAACAATGAGCTAATGACTATGAGACCCAGTATCCTTGCTGCTTCAGCAAAAGGACAAGATGATTCTATCATGTCATTAGTCCAATCAAAATAAAATGCAATAACCAGACAATGAGCAAGTGACTATGAGACCCAATATCCTTGCTGCTTCAGCAAAAGGACAAGATGATTCTATCATGTCATTAGTCATTAAAAGGCTATGTGCATCACTAATCTACAATCAACTTGAAAACAATTTATGTACAGCTAATATACATAAGCATAACAAAATTAAATGCAAAATTAAATGACAACTATACGAGGCAGGGGCCCGCTGCCACCTATGAAATCAAAGCAAAATTGAACACACTTGCATGAATTAAAATTGCATGAATGAAAAATCTAATCTATCAAACTTGAAAGTAATCAAATCAAATCAAAGCAATATTTACAAAATGAAATCTATTCTACCTTACATTCTACAAAGCAATATTTATAAAATGAAATCTACTCTACCTTACATTCTAATGTGCTTCATGACATCTACTTCACATCTCCTTCCATGTTGAGAACATCAAAGTTTTATTCAAATTCTTCAAAAGTACTAAGTACAACAAAGTTCTCCAAAGCTTTCAAAAGCCATCAAGGAAGAACTACAATCTTAAGAACTAGGGACTAAAAGACTAAAAAGACTTAAAAAGAAGACCAACAAATGAAGGAGAGATATCTCCTATTTATACAAAAAGATGAGAGCCATCTCATTAATGATAATCCATGAATCTCTCCCTCTACCTCTAGAGTCCTAATCAAAATAGGAACTGATAAGACACATGTTTTTTTAGAGTTACAATACAATTAGGAGATGTGACACATATCCTCATGATCCCATGATTCTTTCCACTCAAATTCGAATTTGGCCTTAGAGTGCCACATAAGGGTCTTCTAGAAGCCTCCTTTCAACCTACACATGTCAACAATCTTAACCCATTGGTTAGGTATAAGCTTATGCACATTATTTCCTAATTTTTAACCACAAATTCACTTAAAAGGCTTAGAATTAATAAAGATTGGAAAAACATAAATGTGGCCCAATGATATTGAAAGTGGGATGAATGTGGTGACATAGAAGTGAAATGGAGGTGATATAATGGACATAATAGTGAAAGTGTAATGGAAATGAATGACATTTTCAAGACTCAACAAGGGGTTTTAAGTTATATGTGTCCAAACAAATTTAAACACAAAACTAAAGCAATTTCAAAGGTTGTACCTGAGAAATGATGGCACTAAATCTAATCGTGGGGGCATGGAGCTAACTGATGGCACTGAATCTAATCACCTGGGGGTGTGGAACTAACTAAATTGGATACCTCTGTTGAATGATATCGATAAATATGCTCTAGTCTACATCTTAATTCCTCGTTAAACCTTGCCTTAACACTAATTTACATGCACAACTGCAAAACACAACTAATTTGCATGCAGTACAAAAAGTTGAATATTGTTGGAACAAGAGTTAACCTGAGTGGGGAAAGGAGATCATTAAATGGAGGAGAAACTGAGGTGAAAATAGATGAATGTTTCTGGCAGAAGGAGTTTTTGGCTACCTAAAATGAGAGCTGGCATATAAGACGACATTTCCTTTGTCGTCTCATTTCTAGAGCGGTTTTTCCAAAGAACGCTGACCATCTTCGCGTTTCTGGTAACATAGATTCCAAGTAGGAGTAGGAAGGAGGAAAATTAGATCATCTAGGAGAGGTACAACCTGGAAGGGAAAGAACACTAAGGAGTAGTGTAGGGAGTGAATCGAAAAATCAATCCAGTAAAATGTAAAAGGAAACACACACCTCCCCACTTTAGACAGTGCTATTAGAGGATGATTTTAAAAGAATTGGTGAATAGGTGGAAGAAGCAACCAAAGTTAGGTTCGAAAATTTCAACTGAAATTAAATGAGTTTCTCTAAACGTTGGAATCAAAATATATTTCAAATGAATCATTATATCAGACCATAGCATGAAGCCAATCACAACCACTAGAGACGATGCATGGATCTTCTCTAGGATTGTGAGATAAATAGATACTGCAAATATCATCTAAGATGATCGAGTTTCCTAGTGAAGAGATGTAGCAGTGTACAACAAGTATTGCACGTCAACCTAGTACTCTCTTGATTGACTTTGGATGATTTTCACTAGTTGCAACAAAGCATGACGTAGGATTTGCAAGCAAGGGAAGTTCTAAGAGTTGCAAAATAGGACTAGGTGACAATGGAATAAGTAGCTATGCAACATGATAAGGAACAAATATAAGAATAATAGATAATAGAATAAAGTGTAGTGAATGATGCGTAATGGCGAAACAAGTTTACTAAGAGGTAGTAGTCGATCCTATGGAAACTGATGTATTGGCTGAGTTATTTTATGTAAAACTTGGTGAGGCCATTTAGGGCCTAAAAATACAATTTTTAGAGTCCCTGGTGCAGCAAAATCCATCGTCAATGCTGGAGGAAAGAGAGTGTAAAGACATGGAGTAGTACACGAGGGAGTCATATCGCAATCTAGATGAGTATGTGCAAAGGTTTCAGGACATATTTGAGGAGCGGTCACAAGTATGGACTAGTCTATTCTAAACTCAAGTTTCATTGGAAGTAATGGAGAAGATACAAAAGGAAAAAGAAATAATATAGCAGATTGTGCGGAGTATGGGTGGGAGGAGATTCACTTAGAAGTGGAATGCCATGTGGGAGAAGGAAAAAAAATATCCAAGAAACCAATTTACTTGAGGAGGAGCAATGGAAATTGGAGATCCTCCCTGAGGAGGCAATGAGAATGAGTAAAAACTAAAGTGAACTGCTAGAGGTATTGTAATGTGCAAGAGTTGTTGAAAATAATACTGAGAGGGGGGGTGAATCAGTATTATCTAGTCCTTTTAACAATTCTTCCTTATTTATACTTTGAATTAGTTTTGCATATCAGTACCATAAAACAATGAGCATGAACAAGAAAAAACAAACAGTCACATCAAAGAACACCAGATATAAGGTGGAAACCCAATGTGGGTGAAAACCACCTGCTGCAATATGTCTCTATCTTCTTTCAAAATAGAAACTCCTTTTACAATGGTCTTGTACTGGTGCAGTCCTTTACCAGTACGCAGGCTGCAACCTGCAGAGAGCTACAACTCTCTCTCGTTTTCCAGTCTCTCCTGGAAGGGAGCTACAACCCCTACTTCTTTTCTTTCAAGGACCACTTTTCATAAATTTTCAAATTGGATCCATAAATATCAAATGATCATCAAGTACCAGTAAGTCACCCAGATAACCAGATCCACAATAACAGAAAACTAAACCCGGAACACCTTCTGCGGCGTCTCCTGCGGCGCCTCCTGCGGCGTCTCCTGCGATGCCTCCTGCGGCGTCTCCTGTGGCACCTCCTGTGGCGTCTCCTGCGGTGCCTCCTGTGGCGTCTCCTGCGGCGCCTCTTGCGGCGTCTCCTGCATCGTCTCCTGCGGCGCCTTCTGTGTCGTCTCCTGTGGCGCCTTCTGTGCCGTCTCCTGTGGTGCCTTCTGCGGCGTCTCCTGCGGCGCCTTCTGCGGCGTCTCCTGCGGCGCCTCCTGTGGCATCTCCTGCGGCGCCTCCTGCGGCGCCTTCTGTGGCGTCTCCTGCGGCGCCTTCTATGGCGTCTCTTGTGGCGCCTTCTGCGGCGTCTCCTGCGGTGCCTCCTGCGGCGTCTCCTGCGGCGCCTCCTGTGGCATCTCCTGCGGCGCCTCCTGCGTCGTCTCCTGCGGCGCCTTCTGTATCGTCTCCTGCGGCGCCTTCTGTGGCGTCTCCTGCGGCACCTTCTGTGGCATCTCCTGTGGCGCCTTCTGCGGCGTCTCCTATGCCGCCTCCTGCGGCGCCTCCTGTGGCGTCTCCTACGGCGCCTCCTGCAGCATCTCCTGCGGCGCCTCCTGCGGCGTCTCCTACGGCGCGGCGCCTTCTGTGGCGTCTCCTGCAGCGCCTTCTGTGGCGTCTCCTGCGGCGCCTCCTGCGGTGTCTCTTGCGGCGCCTCCTGCGGCGTCTCCTGCGGCGCCTCTTGCGGCGTCTCCTGCGGCGCCTCTGTACTTCCGCAGCTGCAACGCTCGAGAGATCACCCTTCACAGATTTGCTTTCCACTTCACTTTCATATAGATCGAGCTTTTTAAACAATAACCCAATATTTCAGATCTTAAGATATTCAACCCAAAAGCATGCATAAGCCAAATGATCTCCTTTGCTTTATATAGGCAAGTTCTTCCTCAAATCATGGATCATGGGGCTCAATAATAATAATAAAATAAAACAATACCATGGGCCAAAACCATAACAAACCAATACCATCAACTCAATACTAGGGATCAACACGTCTGTCGAGATGCCATGGTCCAAAAACCATAGGTTCAAATTCCAAGGACTAACTACCATGGACCAAAGGTAAGTTTTCCCACATGAAATAAACTTTTCTCTACATAAAATTCTGTGAACTTTTCTCCACATGAAATAAACTTTTATAAACTTTTCTCTGCATAAAATTCCGTGAACTTTTCTCCTGCGTACTTCTTAATTCTCATCATATTGAGAGCCATGCCATGGGTGTTGCCATCAAGTACAACATCTGTAACATATAACCATACCAGAAACATAATGCCAACAATCTCCCCCTTTGGACTTGATGGCAACCTCAAAAACTTCAGCGACATTCTCCCCCTTTGACATCAAGGGCAAAGGGTTATGCTCCCCCTGAATATGAACCAGATCTGCAAAGAACAACCATAATCCACCAGATACCATGAATGACCAAGAAAGAGATAGAGACATATTGCAGCTATATTCAGACCAGCTCAGAAAAGTTCACAGAATTTTATGCAGAGAAAAGTTTATTTCATGTGGGAAAACTTACCTTTGGTCCATGGTAGTTAGTCCTTGGAAGTTGAACCTATGGTTTTGGTGTAATGGCAAACCTCCACATGGTATTAGAGCCAACACAAAGATGCATCCATCAACAAAGACGTGCAAGAGAAAGTGTTACAGGATTCAGCTTGAGCAAGCAAGGGAGACCCCATGCTCAAGGTCATGGTGTCATTGGAAAAATTGTATGACTTGAAAAATTGCTTTAAGGGGCTGGTAAATGCAAAGACTCATAATTTTACTCTGTCGCATGAATAGATAAATCTTGGTATAGAGGAAGATCCAAATTTTGTCAATATCGATACTTGTTGAACACCTCAAAAGAAAAAATCTTTCATCTACCTTTTCAAGCAGTACTGAGATGTTTTCACGTGGACATACAATGATGTCAAAACTTACGACACATGAACAATCCAACATGTAATTCCAATCAACTAAGGGGCCAAACCTTTTTTGGAGAAGCTGCATAAATTTCATCCAACGCTTGAGCTCCTCATTCAAAAAGAGTTGACTAAGTTGTTGGATGCTCAGATCATTTTCAAAGTGCGACATTTGACATGGATCTCATATTTGGTTTCCATAAGAACAAGTATGGAGAAATACATTTGTGTGTGGATTTTCACAATCTAAATCATGCCTCAGACAAGGACAATTATCTAGTTTTGTCGATGGAACAAATTTTACAGACAGTATCAAGGTATGAAATGTGAAATGTTTTCATTGCTACATAGATTCCTGGTCTACAACCAGGTTCTAGTGTCAGAACCTGATAGGAACAAAACAACATTTCAAACCAAGTGGGGTACATTTTCTTTTAAGAGAATGTCGTTTGAGCTTATTAATGCAGGTGAAAATTTTTCAATGTGTGATGGAAATCGCATTTTGTGGCTCGATAAAAAAAAATGGTGGTATATCTAGATGTTGTGACAATGCTTTTGAAAATAATATTTGACCACTTACGCCATTTGAAGAAAAATTTCGAGCAAGGTTGCAAATGCAGGATATCTCAATCCCACGAAGAGGTTTTTCACAGTGTTCGAGGGGAACCTCTTGGGCCATATCATCAAAGAGAGTGGGATTAAGGTGGACCTTAAATGGGTCAGAACTATTACTCAGATTCCCTTCCCAGTAAACACGAATTCCATGTAGCATTTCTTGGGGAAAATCAATTTCCTCCACAAATTCATCTCTGATTATGAACAAATAGTGAAATCACTCCAAGAGATGATAATGAAGGATGTGATATAAAATTTGGATAAAATGGAAAAGGATGCATTCACCCATATAAAGCAAGAAATCACAGAAGCACTAGTGCTATACAGTCCAAATTTCTGCAAATATTTCTTGCCATACACCTTTGCTTTTGATACTTCTCTTATCATCGTTGTTACATAGAAGGATGATCAGAATGAGAGACTCATATCATTCAAGAGTGTCAACTTGCAATGGCTTGAAATTAATACCCCACCATCAAAAAACAATCTTACACTATCTATAAGGTGATAAAACACTTTAGGCCTTATCTTCTGAAGAATTATTTTTTATCTTTTTTCCACACCTAAATATCAAATCATTGTTTGTTAAACAAGATTTGGGTGAAAGAAGAGCGACCTGGAAGACTACCTTACAGGAGTACGATCTTGAGTTCAAACCAGTTCATACAATCAAAGGCCATGGTCTATGCCATCTAGTAGTAGAAGTGAAAAATACACCAGAAGATGACTCTTTTGGATGGGAGTATGAGATTGAAATGTATCATATTGAACAAGTTACCCCAATTGACACACCAACCTCTTGGTACACAGACATGTGACAATGTCTTGAGAATGGTACCCTCCCCTCTCATTTATCATCAAGACAGAAGAGGGAAACCATATTGAAATCTCTATCTTATCAGTTGGTACACGAAGTACTTTTCATAAAGAACCATAATGGGGTTATGATCAGTTGCTTGGAAGCACTAGATTTGGAAAGGGTATTGTGTGACCTCCATGAGTGACCAGCCAAAGGAAATTTTGCAGGTTACACTACGACGCAAAAATTTATGCGGGTCAGTTTCTTTTGGCCCACATTTTTCAAATGTGCTCATGTTTATGCCCGCAAGTGTCCAGTTTTTCAAAACTGCGTTGGACGAGAAAAGAAGTCAGTTGCCCCATCGCAAGCCATTGATGTAGAAGAACCATTCCAAAAATGGGGCTTAGATGTTATTGATGATATCTTTCTACACTCATCGAAGCAACATCGATATATTGTCACTGCTACAGATTACTTCACGTAGTGGAAATAAGTTATTCCCCTAAAGCAAGTGAATGATAATGAAGTCATCAGTTTCCTCAAGTAGAATATCATTACCACATTCGATGTTCTGACGTCACTTGTTTTTGACAATGCAACATATTTCTCATCACCAAAACTTTATTATTTTTCATTATAAAATGGCATCGTATTGAAACATTCAACTAACTACTACCACTAGGGAAATGATCTTACCGAGTAGACTAATGAGAACCTTATCCGCATCGTTAAAAAAATTGTTTTCTCTAAACAAAGGAACTAGCATGATACTTTGGTGAACGCCCTATAGGATGACCACATCATGCCTAAACCTTCTCTGAATACATCTCCTTACTTCCTAGTGTATGGAAAAGAAGCCATTTTGCCTCCAAACATTTACCTATTTTCCCTTCAACTTTAAGAAGAATCTCAAGGTAATCCTTGTCTCTTGGTTCAAAGAAGGATAGACACTCTCCTTAAGTTACAAGAAGAAAGAAAGAAAGAAAAAGAATGTTTTTCTCTTCATCAGAGACGCATCAAGAGATGGTTTGATGAGAAGTTTGTGGGGAAAATGGAATTGAGTGTGGGTGACCTAGTACTGAAGTGGGACAAACCCCACGAAGAGAAGCGGAAACACACTAAATTCTAGTCCCTATGGATCAGATTGTTTTCTTTTCATCAGAAGCTTGGCCATCATACTTATCACCTCCAATATTTGGATGGGAAGATTAAACCTCTTCTTGCAAATGGCCAAGCTTTGAAAAATGATTTTCAATGACAGTCTAGAGCTATGTCCTATCCTATGTACACATTCTCTTGATTTGTCTGTTTGTCATGTTCATTATTTTGTTTTGTCTTTTGGTTCTTGTGAATAAGCCTTGTGTGTAAGTGTGTTCATGGTTTCAATGCACGTGGAAAAATTGAAAAGAGTCTTGTGACACTGCAACATTTGGCTAACCTTTAGTCCTTCTTCTTCATCTTGGTTACATATTTGGTCAATGATGTTCTGACGGAAAATACGATCCTTGCGTAAGGAAATATTTGTGTCCAACCATGATATCAATGTCTATTCTAAAAACCTCATGCATACACTCGGTTCTTTATGTTTCGATGTGTACCACACTGATCCTATCTAGTAGTTAAGGACAAGGGGAAAACATTAATGAGAAAACTCATATAAGAGATTTTATATATGTGTATCTGAAGGAACAACCTCTTATTCTCTTGATAAGTCAGGATCCCTCTTCCACCCCATGAAATAAATAAGTGTCGATGCACAATCCTCTTAAAATAAATAAATAAATAAAGGGTGAAAAAAGAAAAAATATTCCTACGCAAGGAGGTGAAGCAAGTAACTTCACCGGGGTACTATCCATGCTCGTGGGTAGAAAACCAATGCTTGTGTTCCTGAAGTGACTCCTCTAGGGTACTGTCTAGGCCTGTTGGGAGCAGAGCAACACCAAAGATGAAAAAATATACTCTGAATATCTTAAGTTCGGGAATTATATTAGCCTACTCTTGAATCAAGACATTTTTATATGCATGGATTTATGATTTTTTTCAACCAAGAAAGGACAAATGGTACTATGTTTGTACACAGGGTAAGTGGGGATGCCAAAGAAATATGAATGATGAATCAATAATCCTTGAAGACTAGACCCTGCATGAAATATTTAACTAAGGCAGAGAAGATGGAATTAAACCATTGTGTCACCAAGTGTTGTTGTTGCTATAACACACTCCAAAATTTTGGCCTACATCTAAATTTGGAGCATACTTTAACTTTGCATATTGTCGTCACAAATATTAAGTCGTTGCATGCATTTTTTCTTAATGTTCTTGTCTCATTTGGAATAAAATCAAAGTGTCATCTTTTAGCATGGCAAGCATCACACATTGCACATATGTAGTTTTGGTTTGTTTCAAGGGGTAACCTCGATGCCAATGAGTCATTCTTATCATGTAGACATGCATCATACTCATTCCAAAAGTTCGAAGCACTATCGCACAACTGTCATCACTATCGTCGCAAAGTGTACCTTTGGTGTCACACTTGGGGAAAGTTGTCACAGTGTCATCACATTGAGGGAAGTATGTTTTTTCATGATTTCTGAGTGATCAATGTTGTGTCTTCAAATTTTCTAAGTGTGCGATCATGCTCAATTTTTTTCATTGTTCACTTTGGCCTTACTGATACCACACATAGTTAAATTAAAAAAAGTACCTTCCTGAGCAAATTGACCTCATTCAACCTTCTTGAACTGCACAATGCACATTATCAACACTCAAGTTGAAACCTTGGCTCTTGGAACTCTATAATGCATAGAGTCTACCCTCCAGAACTGTGCACTATGTAGTCTCAGTGGTCAAACTTGAACCTTCAGCTCCAGAATTGCGAAGCCCCTACCTTTAGTCACCTTCTTATACACACTGTGTAGTCTCAAGCAACAAGACTTAGCATTGACCTCTTAAACTACGCAAGCCCTTGGCCTCTATCCTTTCAGAACTACACAGTGGGAAACCTCAAGCCTCAAGGATTCAATTTGACCCCTTGAGCCCCTCAATTGCATAGTTGCCTAGCCCTGACCTGCCTGAACTATGTACTGCATAAGATCAAGCTCAATATCTCAGCTTATCACCTGGTTCCATCCAAGTTAATGGTTTTCATTAAGCATGTTAGACTAGGGTTTTATCAAACTAATGTCGTCTTGTCATGAGTGGATTTTGGTTGCAGGTATTATATCATGTTATGATTACAATGAAGGAGATGAAGAAGGAGATCCTACTAGAAGACACCTTTGTAGCTGCAAAGACAAGATGATCAATCAAAAAAGACAATGAGACACTAGATTGCGACAACAGTTGGAGATCAAGATCACATTGAAAAATCCCTACCTTCAAGCCTTATGGAGGAGGAGGAAGAAGAACATGTTCCATTTTTTAAGAGGACACAAAGATAGCAACAACAAGAGTGGATTGACATTTCTATATCATCATGCAGTCCATGTCATGTCATGTCTTGTCAAGTGTCATGTCAAGATGTATATGAGTCACCATTTTCCACATCATTTTCAGATTATGTAATTTCAATATGTGAGAAATGTAATGCAAAGTGGAAGTCCAAGAGTCATCTGTAGAAAGTGAATTCATGAATGAGTCAAAAGTTCATAGAGAAGTCAAACATTCCTGAGGGTAGTCCAAGAGTCACAAGGGAGATGAATGGTCACCCCATTTTTTAAATATACACCCTCATAACTCATGCAAATGATTTTTCACCTTGACTCCTCCTACCAAGAATTAGAGAGTAAAATAGTTCTTTTGGAGAAGCAAGTGGCTGCTCTAACACTCCACTATTGGAGCCAGTGGTTTTCATTGTACTGATGTATCTTGGAACTTTTGCTTAATTTCGAAGCTCGTTGAGTAAGCACACTTTCATGCATATATCATAAATATTGTAAGACTATTCTTTGAATGTTTGTGATGTATGTTTTTTCATCTATAATAAAAAAATTGATCTATTTCCGTGGCTTTGGTACTTATCTTGTTGAAGGTGTGTATATGTGTTTTAACAATTGTTTCTTCTATGTGAACTATTTCTCTAGTTGTCCAATGATTCATTCATATGTATATGCTTGTGTGCCTTTACTAGATCAATACTATTGCTCTTCTTTTAAAGGCTCACGTTTCTCCCCCTTTCGATAGAAGAACCTTGATACATTCTACAGTTGAACATTCCATAAGGCATACTCACGTGTTCATCTAAAAGTAACTATGCACTACTCTCTTGTGATGACAATTGTAGCCAATAAAAATCTCTAAGAACCTATGATAGCTGGGCCTTATGTTCGAAAGGGCTCCCATAGTAAACTGTGTGAATTCTAATTGGGACTTCTCACCGGGGAGACCCCCTTGCATGTTGGAAGTATCCAACACCATTAACACATCTAGCATGCAGGTGACCACAACAAAAATGGAATGAAAGGAATGTACATAACCATAATTCTTATAGAAACCATTAACCAACATACTTGCATGCCCAACATACAAACATGTATGATGATCTGTTGTTACCTTGAGGTCCATTGTTGCAACCTTGCTCTGATGATTTGCATCTCCTGCTCCATTTTGGCCAACATATTAGCCTCATAACATACCAACATCATCATGATGAAAAACGATGCATAATAACCACCATGATACATGGTTGACCTACTATGAATTCATAGCCATATACATTTAGCCTATATAGACCAAGTGTTTGAACCTAGAAGATCTGATACCACCCTATAACGACCCCCTCACACATTTATCCAGTTTCACTGGCCTGCCAGGGTAAACATGAGACGAAGAGTTACTGTTACATGACCCAACCTCCAATCTTCAGTTATAAAAGTGGGGTCGACAATTGATAACTCACAAAGTTCCCTTAATGCTTACAAGACACTCAAGGGCCAAAGAACCACCCCAGGTGACCAAACCCTGAGATGGATTTCTTTTTCACTAACCTAGGCCCACAACTGCATGCATGACAAGGCAAGGGTGTTGTTATAGGCCTCCAACCGCATGCACAAACCTCTTTCCCTGTGGTTATAGCCCAAAATATTTTGTTCAGAGTGTGTGATCTCGAGATCTGAGGCACCTCTCTAGGCCAGCCTCCAAACCACTGCCCAAAACTACTTGTAACTTCTAAGAATGATAAATGACATAATGAAAATTCTAATCATACAAAACTTGAACAAGAACTTGACCTTATCAGGACTAACCATGACATTCATTTCATCAAACACATGGTAAACATGTAAGCTACAGGTCATGAATGCATATATGATCCTAGGAGTTTGAAACTTATCTGAGAATCGCTACGAAGGTCTAATGCCCTCTCTTAATAGATGTAATAAAACTTGTTAGCCCATGCATTCATTAACCATCAAATACCTATCAAATCCTAAATATATCGATAGCTACAACACATTACAAATCCCTGCTTATAGCCAACATATAACCAGATTATTGACCATTACATAGCAACCATCAAATCATCATAATAATAAGTACACATGCTCATAAACCACAATAGGAAAATAGCTCTTATTGACTTATGAAAAATTCAACCGAGTCAAGGACTTCCAAGTACCACTCAACCATAGATTGGGCCAAACCAAATCTTTATTCCAGCCAATCATCCCTGTGCCATATTCCAGGCATGAATGTGGGATATCAATACATAAACAACTAAGGCTTCTCGAAGATTAAACCACATCCACCCTTAGGCTACCATGATCTCTTCCAAAACTGGTCAAGAGATCACGAAGCTCAAACAAGCTTGGATTCCTTAGAGTTTCTTCACCATTACCTTGAGGAATTTTCCTGTCTCCACCCACCTGTCAAGGGCTTCCCAAATATTAAACTACCTCCACCCCCAACCCTTGGGAATTTTCCTAAGACCATCTCACCCAGTTCCAAAACCTTATGGAAATCCAAATTTCAGCTAAGAAATGAATCCCATCACATCATGGCTATTGAGGAAATGGCAAGGCAAGGCTGAAACCATTGTCAAATCAAGAAAAACCCATGCCAATGAAAACAAATGAACAAATGCATATAACATGCATTCACACCTTAAGTAGGAAATCGCACATGAAACCTATTATTTGCGAAATATTCCTGCTAAAGCTGCTTGATCGAACCTTCCTTTCTTGTCCTTGTCCTTCCTTTGCTTTCCTTGTCCTTCCTTTGCTTTCCTTGTCCTTCCTTTGCCTTCATTTCTCCCATGCTAGAGTGCTCAAAGAATGCTCTATGTGTGAAAGAGTATGAGAGAATATAAGAGAGCTCCAAAACTGAATTGACAAAAACTATGAACTAATCCTCATAATCCTTTTTATCATTAAGGCCTCTATTTTCTTCATTTCCTTCAATTTCCCTCTCATGCAAATCTATGTCTCTTCACCTTCCTTTTTTCCTATTTTCTTTTATCTTTATACATAAATGGCAATTAATGCCTCTTTGCCTTTGCCAATGCCTCTACCAATTTCCTTAGCCATTAATAGACCGAAAATGACACCCAAAGGGATGTTTTTCCCACCATTTAGCTTCGAATACGTGTCACATGACCTTGGTCTTGTATTTTTTTTACATGGAAAATCAACTAGGGGTTGTTACAAAAAAACACCACAATACGATTTTTTTTTGTTTTTGTTTTTTTAATAAAAAACAAACAACACAAGTGTTCAAATCATTTTTCGTAATAGTGGAAATGGATTCAACATCATTAAAAACCCCATCAACAATTTTTCTAATACTGCAAAAAATCACTACAAACCGGGTTCTTTTTTTAAGGTTTTTTTTTCCTCTTTTGTTTTCTTGATAAAAAATCGACAACATGACTGTTGACACCCAATTAACATCCAAGATCATGAACTCGAATTACAAAAAATCACCTCTATATTTTATCAACAATGTGCCATAATTCCCTTTATTTTTTCGGTCAATTTGAAGACCTGTAAAACTATCAATAATACCTACAAATAGTAAAGTGCACAAGGACATTCGCAAATAAACATTATGCGAACACGTATTCAACTGCCTTCTACAATGAATGGACTTGACAACTATTCCCCACTAGTTTGTAAAATTGAACCAAATTTGATTTACAAATGACATGACACACCCATTTCTCGCAAAATTCAACACAAAATCACAAAACAAATTTTAACTTTAAACTCTTTGATTTTTGCGGGCATGAAAAAAATTTGATTACTGAAAACATAAACTTTAATTCGTAATGTAATAGACACAACTACAAAAAAGCAATTTGTAAACCACAAAAATGAGAAATGTTGATACCTCATGCGTATCAGTATACATGACAAATTCAGTGATTTCTTTTAATAAGAGAACAAAAATCAAAACGACTAAAAATAAATAAAAAAACCAATGACTTCGAATGAACTACACAAACCAAGGGTTGAAAAGCAACACTATGTCATATACTTTCAACATAACACAAATGCATACACTATTACCTGTGTCATAACTTCTACACATGACACATTGAATAATTAGCAATTGAATAAACCATAGCTAATCAAAATCAATTGATTTAATATCAAATTTATATGTGTCATTAAAAAACATCAATTTACCATATAAAATAACTTCGAACTAACTATAATCATGGTCATCATGCTAGGAACTGCAAAATGCGAACAAGAAACATAAAAAGGTAACTTGGTTTAAAATCTTGCAGTATTGTAGATAAAACTAAAGCTAATCACAATCCACTCATTACGTGTCATAAAAAACAAAATTTTACCATACAAAACAAGTTCGAACTAACTGTAAACATGATAATTAGCTAAAAAACTACCAAATGCAAACAAGAAACTGGCAAAGGTGAATCAGTTTAGAAACTTGCAGTATTGTACAACTTTTGTATTCCTACAATACTGCTATCATTCACAATTTAACATAAATTCCATTGAGACACCATTGAAGATGCAAAATCAACTTTCAAGATAATAATTTATATAGGGCAACAAACTATCAGACAATACTCCAAGATCTCAAACACAATTTGCAAAGAGAAAACACTACACGATCCGTTATTTTTTTTAACACTGCAAATAATGTTTTTTCCCCACTATACTAGCTCTTTCAAATGTTTGCAGTCTTGTTTCCCTAGAAATCACCACCTACCACTATTTTGTGTTTGAAACATGCTACCAAGATATATCCACCATCCAAAATTTTTATCATCCCGATATCTGTCCTCTGATTAATAGAAAACAAAGCTATAGGTGGATACAAGTCATCTTAGCATTCAATTCATTGTCTACACACTTACTCACGCATTTAGAAAACCACATAAGCACCAAAACATCCAATCTAGAAACATGATTTTCATATACTTTCAACATAACACAAATGCATATGTGCGCAACCATAGAGAAAATAAATTTGTCTGCAAAAGGCTCTCACACACAACCACCTCCGCACAACATCGTTCCCACAACTATTTATGGACTCAACAATGCCCTCCCGTTAGCCATTGACATTTGAAACTAATATTATTAAATGTGAGTCCCAGATATTGTGGGCAAGACGCATTCGCTGTGAAATAAGTTTCTAAATAAGAACCAAAGAAGAGATTTGTATATTTATTATTTTGATAAACATTGCACAAATCATATGTTCTCTGCACATGCTACCTCTGAATATCTATTATCCCTCCACACCTCCCTCTTTCCGCACAAATTCCACAAGTGCTTTTGTTCTCCACAGAACCTCCACACACGCACAACCACCTTCGCACAACTACTTTTGCACTCAATAATGCCCTTAGTCATTGACATTCGACTAATATTAATTAATGATCATATGTTGTGAAATACACCCCTAAATAAGAATTAAAAAAATAATTTGTATATTTATTTTTTAATAAACTTTGCACAAAACTTTCGCATAACATCTGCACACGCACAACCACCTCCACACAACTTTGTTCACACAACTACTTCTGCAGTTAATAATGCCCTTCGATTAGTCATTGACATTTGAAACTTCGCACAATCTACCTCGAAATAGCCAATTTCACACAACTCCTTCCGCACAACTAATATCGTAGGTGCAAAAAACGTTCTTAAATAATAATTAAAAAAGAGACTTGTATATTTATTATTTTAATAAACCCTACACAAATCCTTCCACACACTCGTTTTACCGCACAACACTTCTTCACACGAATTGAGAACAAAGTTTATTTAGCACCCCTATCTATGCAAAAGAACCCCAATTCTCCCACACATACTCAATAGTATTAATTGGAGATTGTTTCGGAGCCTTATTGTCAGAGAAGAACGAAGAAATCAATTCTTTTCTCAATTCTTCAATGGGAATGAAAGCGAGGGGATAAACTAGCCTACAAGAAAAACCTGCAAAAAATCTACAACCACATCAATTCTTGCATCATTGACCACAACACTAACATAATGTTGCCCTGCACAACATGTCACACGGATTGAAAACATGATTTATTTAATACTGAAAAATAAGAGTAGCTTTTATAGTTCAATGATTATAATAATTGTTAAAAAAAATGATACTATCTCCCTCTGCCCCCTCGTCAGTGTCAAAGAACCCCTATCTATGCAAAATCCCTGAACTCTCCCGCACATGCTTTGTCTGTTGAATAGTAAAAGTTTCACACAATGATACCATACCAATTACTTTGTCCTTCAAACAAGGAAACACAATAATATTAGTTTGACATTTGTTCAAACTCCCCCTACGCAAACAACCCACAACCAGATCACTTATAGCATAATTAAACATAGCACTAACATAACAATGTCCTACAAACGCATCAATTCTCGCATCATTGAGCAGAGTGGTAACATAATAATGAAAGTGCTAGAGCACACACCAACGCAATGGTCACTCACAAAATTACTTTAAATTTAATTTTCAAATGAATTATCAGACATAAAAAAAAAAAAA
>APFE030238633.1:0-40342 GCA_000404065.3 Pinus taeda
GTTGATGATGAAGTTTGAAATTGTTTTGGCTCTTCGGATTGTCTCATTGACCCAAGGAAATTTGGCTAAGTCATGCAACATTAAATCCAAGCAGTGAGCTGCACAAGGGGTCCAATAAATCTGATTATACTTTTCCATAATCAGTGTCCCTGCACCAACACAATTTGATGCATTATTTGTAACAACATGGACAACATTTTCCACCCCAACCTCTTGAATCGCTTCATCCAAAATTCCAAAATAAATTCTGATGTCTTCACTCGATCCATTGCATTTATTGCCTTCAAGTAAAGTACTCCTTGAGGACAATAAACAAGCACATTGATCAATGGGCGATGACACAATTTTGACCAACCATCACTCAAAATTGTGCATCCTATAAGCTTCCAAGACTCTTTAATATCAACCAACTTTCCTGTCACTCTGTCTTTGCTCTCTTTAGCAAAGTTGTCCTTAAAGCTTCAGATCCGGGAGGAACATAGCCCTTCCCAAAATCAATGGTCTTTTTAATTACATTTTTAAAATATGGACTCCTCGCCACATTGAAGGGAATTGCACATGCATAAAAATATTCTGCAACAACATCATCAACTTCCTGTTTCTCAACAGGTTTCCAGAATTGATTTAATGTTTTGGTTCCACCTGTTTTTGCTTGAGTAGAACTTGATCCACCAATGTTTGAAACTGAATTAATGGTGTTGGAGGAAGACATGGCAATCTCCCTCTCAATTTGCTGCCTCTTATTTACCCTTTTCTCCTTTTGCATCTGTGAATTGGAATGGTCTTTCTGCACTGTGGCTTTTTGTTCATCGGTGATCTTAGTGCAGGCTTCAACACCACCTCCACTTCCATTGTTAATACCGAGAAGGTGATCCACTGCTCTAGTTAAAGTTCCAGTGAAGTTATGTCCACATAGCTGACATGAAAGATTATAACCATCTTTTTGGACAAAATTCCAAGCTACAACAGTTGATTTTGGGGGTGCCATTGAAATTTGAAGGTTCTGAACCTCTGATTGTTGAAAACTGGTGAAGACTTGAAGTTTGAAATGTCTGCAATTTTTTTGAAATTACATTTTCATTAGTTAGAAAAAGGAAAAGTGATTCAAAACAAGCAGAAAAGTGTAGGCTGTATTGTTGTAGCTTTTTATTTTCTTACATAGGCCATACACTTCAGATCTAAAAGATTTAATGACCCTAACCGTTTTTAGTTAAAATTCAGTCAATTAACTAAAAACAATTCAAAAAAGTTCAGTCAATTAACTAAAAACAATTCAGAATTTTCATAACAGGCCTGAAGCCATACACTTCAGATCTAACAGTTTTTAGCATGTATCAATGTGGAGTTGAACACAGCGCTGAGCAGGAAGACGAGAATGGGAATTAGGCTTCAGCTGATAGCAAGAGAAGAGTGCACAATCATAATGGGAATGATGAAAAATGCACAGGTAAGTTATAAACTTGAGGGTGGAAGTATTTAGTTTTCTTTAATGGCCATAATTTATAAATTGGGCAGAGGTCAATTAAGGAAGTATTGAGCTGATGTTTGGGTTGTGTTTTCTATGTTGATGATTGCAACTTGCAAGAAGGAAATGAAAGTTTGTTCATCTAAGTGGTGTATGGACAGAGCGTTGGGAACCAATGTACTTTTGTACACCATGAAGTTTGAACAATGATCTAAGGAGCATCATAGACAGTGTGAGGGAAGAATTTTGATGCTCTATGTTCAGTGATTTGATGAGGCAAATTCATATTTAGAGGGTTGATTTGTTGGGCCTAACATCAATGAACTTGGAGTAGAGTAGTTATTGAAAGAATGCAGAGTGTTGGAGACTGGAGTTGAAACTTGAAATGCACAAGAGAATCTGAAGGTGTGAACTTCCTTGTGAGTTTTTAGAACTTAGGGCAGAGGTATAATATAATATGTTTGCAAATACTGACACTCGGACAATCAATCAGATCAGGATATCACATTTCTGTGTCAGTGAACTTTCTACCTTCTTGCACAGAACCCTGGAAGTTCAATTGAAGCTTAATGAAAGTGTGTTTCAATTCCTTTGGACTGTCTTCCTACAAGAAATTTTCTTAGCAATAGAGATTTAATATTGAAAACACAGAGACAATAATGATAGTTCAGATTTCGATGCCAGTGTGACAATTTGACTGTTCCAGTAAGACTCAGTTTGGAAAACACTTGAATAACATGCACAGAATGCAACCTGTGTATAGAAATTAGATATCAGAGTCAGTGTGTTAATAGAAAGCTTTGTTTGAATCTGTAAGATTGTATGCATCATAAGCAGATAACCCAAGATTGTAACCAGATTTGTAGAAGCTATTCTTACTGGTTAATGTCTAGTCTCATGGCCGTAAATTGTAATTTAGAATACAACGATGATAATCCTGAGATACAAAAAAGTTTTGCTCGAAAAAATATGGGATATATAGAAGTCCACGAGAAGCTGAAAATCAGTAGCCTGGCTACAACTTTTTGTAAAATGGCAAAAAGGTTTTTTGAAACAGGATGAATTTTGTATGGTATCAGAAAAGGCAAGAATCAAGACCTACCATGACCCCTGAATGGGGAGCAGTTTGGATGTGGGGAATCATATTTTCATGACTGTGTGAGAGGTTGAAAATTTTCAATCTAATTTTTAAGTTGTGAGTCGTGACTCTCTTGTATAAATAATAAAACAATTAGAGCGGTGTATGAGTATCACTGTATCAGTATAAGTTATAACTTATAGAGGAATGAATGCTGAACAATGAGTTTCAGCGATGTAATGAACGCTGGAAAATGCTCCTACTTGAACGTTGAACCCTGAGCAGTGAGAGTGAGAGCTTGACGGCTGCGCAGCAAGAGTCCTTGGACCTCAGTCAAGAGACATGTCACGGTTGACCGCTCGGTGTATGATTTATCAGTCAAGACTCAAGAGACGTCTTATGAAATGAAACCCTCTGGCAGCTGTAGACTGGACTGCAACAGAGTTACATTGTAGACTGGACCCTCTAGCGAAGTTGCGAACAATGAAACCCTCTGAACAATGAAACCCGTGCAAAGTTGCAAACAATGGAACTATCGTTTAACCTGGCGAACAATGAAACCCGCGGGCTGCAGTCAATTTGGTAAAACGGGTGTAAAAAACGAACCTAAACGAATTTTTTCGAACCCTAAACGAATTTCATCGAACCCTAAACGAAGTTGTTCGTCAAAAAATTCGAGTTCGTGATGAAGTTCGAGTTCGCCATAAAATTCGGCGAACTCGAACGAATAAATTCGTTTTCGTTTAAAATTTGGCGAATTTCGAACTTTTTCGTTGAAATTCATCGAACCTAGTGACTAAGGGCGCAACTACAACATAACTTCTTAAAGTTAGGCTTCATCGAGGTAGTCACGGGCTTGTAGTTCACCATTCCAAATCCAAAATCCAACTCCCTCTTACTTTTGCAAATGAGAGGGTCTGCACCTGTCAGAAATAGTTCGTCCTCATAAGGTACCAATATGAGAGGTCTATCATCCACAACCTTCAAGCAAAGGTTTGGATTGACTTCACTCCTAGTGAATCTCAACTTCATCAGATAATTATCGATCCTCTCATACCAAGCTTGGGGTGCTTGATTCAAACTATAGAGAGCTTTCTTCAACCTGCATACATGAGATTCTCGATCATGAATCTCAAACCTCTCGGGTTGATCCATATTTGTGGTCATGCTATTACATGAGGGGAATGATGCCCATATAAGTTTTCCTTCGGTACATCTCGAATATGTACCTCCATGTTCTTCCTTGAATTCAGGCATCCCTATCACCATTCAACTCACATCGGGTAGGGCCTTACAATGAAGATGGGTAAACCTCCGGTGCCATAGAAGAGATGTGTCACATGACATGGTCCCCAATGGACTTCTTGCAACATGATACAATTTGCCAACCTTGAAGCCAAGAGTAAAAACATCTTTAATTTTTTTTTTCAAACACGTACCTTTCCATCGATGAATGCCACATTGAAACCTTTGACTTCCATTGCCGAAATGGACACCAGGTTCTTTTTGAGATCAGGTACCTAAAGAAATTCTTGTAAATGAATCGTGCTACTCTTATTCAATTGAGGGGTAACATTTCCTACACCCTGTTCGGGATAGGTGGCATTAGCTGCAAGTATAATCGCCACGATTGTTTCCCTCTCTATCAAATTAGAGAGAGTTTCCTTCTATTCGATGAAGTGCCTTGAAGAACTACTATCAATAAGCCAGTGTCCAAAGGAGTTCGGAGGAGAAGTAGTGGAGAGGGCCAATATAAGATAATACTCCTTTAGCTTGTCATAAACAACATTTGATTCTTCATACCTGGAGTTCCTTGCTTTCTTTGAAGAGTTGGCCATTTCCTTGATGACCTGTATTCCTCCGACATTGAAGATGCCAAACTTATTGCAAGCAAGGCATCTGCCTTTCCTTCCATTCTTAGATCCGAACTTCTTATTGAAGTGACCTCTAGGTAGGTCACCAGATGCTTCCGCTACGCCACATTGATAGTCTTCTTTGCTTCAACTTCACCCTTGGTGAATTTGAAGTGGGATGAGGAACCCATTGATTCTTTTGACTTTGTCCAAGCAATCTTTGGTGATTGCTCTTTCACTCTTGTTTGGTTTTTGTCTTCACCTCACCTCTGATACCATGTTAATTTTAGGTATGTTCTATGCTTAGAGCAATTTAGTTCAATTTTTCCATTTAGCTCAATATCAATTCTAGATTAGCAATCATATTTAGCATGATAGTAAAATGCAGATAGAACATAAACATAAATCGCAAAAGACAAGCCAAGACAAAAGGACACAAGATGTGGTGCCAGCCAAGGACAAACCCCAATGTGGGGAAACCCTTGATCAATTCTTCTTATATTCTTCAATAGTTCAGTAGAGAGAAAGATAGTACATATACGTCAGAAGTCAACACTTTGACTTGACAAAATACGAGCAAAGATCTTCACCATGAAGATAACATAATGAGGTTGCAGATCTGATGACATCGACTTGGGAGAGGACAAACTTCTCCAAGCTGATCCCATCACCATGCTGCACCCAACTTCATGTTGCATCAACCACCCTGCATCCATCATGCTGCTGCATCCATCATCATGCTGGTTCAATGCAGTCCTTCTAACATCATGTGCTGGCTATGGCCTGCAGCCTAGCTTAGCAAGACTGAGCCTGAATAAGTTCCAAAGTGCAGTCTCCTAACAGTCCAAAAATCTGCCCAGATTTGACTGCAATTGATCTCCAAGGAAAGGCTGTCTTTTTTATTGTACAGAGAAGCCTTCTATTATTATAGTTGACCTCCAAGGAAAGCTGTCCTCTTTGCTGTAATGCAGAGCAACCTATTTGCCTTTAACAATAGCTCTGCCTTCCACGAGACAATCCTTCATTTCCCGTCACGGGTCATGGTAAGTTACAGCCAGTACCAACCCTCCAGTATGCACTCAAACAAACTACTAACACTGCAGCTAGGTCCCTCTTCTTTGCTGTTGTTCTACGTAGGAGTACAGGGCTAACACCAGCCCCTATACTTACCCAACAACCCAGAGATTAGGGCTCTGTCACCTTGCACTCATCGCTGTCCCAAAACAGTGCTTGCCTTAACTAGCTCGGCTCTCATACAGTATGAGACAGCCTCCACATAGTCACAATGATCCTCACAGGTTTGCTTTTAAACAATGGTAGTTCTTCTTTTCCACGTTGAAAGTTCCACTACCTTGGCCTTAGAATAGAGACCCTTTTCCTTACCTAAAGGCTCCTTCTGCTTGCTGCGTATAAGAGCTTTGCAAACAGTGACTAGGGCATTAATTCTGCCATAGGAGTCTCTTGACTGTGTATAAGGGTCACCCTTTGGACAACAATTAGGGCTCTTTAGAACTGCAGTTTAGGCCTTCACATGCTGCTGAATAAGGCCTCTCCCTTTGCGGCTTAAATCACCCTTTTAGGACTGCAGCTAGGGTAGCAGAGGACAGCAGCTAGGACTAGATATGATGGCATCTAGGACCTAGGTCTCCTTGTCTGGACTGCTAATGGGGGTCCATTTTCGGCTGCGTATAGAAGCTCCCTTTTACTGCGTTTAGGGCTTGAGTTCCCTTCTAAGACTGCAGTTTAGATCCTTCTTTTCTCTGCAGCTAGGGCATGGCTGTAACTCCACTAAGACATCATTGAGACTTCCTCCATTAACTGCGTCTAGGGCTTCTCCCTTTTGATCTCTCTAGCCACCAAACCCAAATGAGTGGAGAGAGATCTAAGGAGAAGTGTGTGTGTCAAAGTGACTTGAAGGTCACCTTTATTTATACTAAAATGTGGAGGACAAGTGGGGGTAATTTGGTTGATGGCCAACCTTGATGAATTGTCACATAACACAAATAAATTAATATCTCCATGAATACATGTCGGAATCGGATGATCTTTAGATCAATCCTACACCTCTCGACGAGAGGAATCCAATAAAAATATCAGCAGCCATGAATAAGAAGACCTACATGGAGTTTGGCTCTAGTTGCCAATTTTAACACTCCGGCACAGGAAAAATAAGGGCAAACCATCCCTTGGACATTGTTAAAACAACTGGCAGTTGCTCCAATACATTGCTCCAAATCTCCACTGTCCATTTTTTCAACCGCCCAGGGAGTAGTTCCTACCACGGACCCGGCCCACTAGCACCGTGCTCTCTGTTAGGGCCGCTTGCCCCATACCTATCCTTGCCCCAAAAACTAGCAATCGGCCCCTTTCCCTTGTCTTCAATTTTTTTGACTTCTTGCCGACCCTTGAGCCATAAATCTTATATGTACCACGCTGAGGACCTTCCCCTAGCGGATCCTCATCCGAGTCAGAAGGCCTTATTTCTTCCGGCTCTTACTCCCTACTCGCAATGACATAAAAAAACCCCAAGGGATGAGCATTCCCAGCTACAACCAAATTTGGGAAACTTTCTGGGTAAGCCTCTGGACTGCTTAAGGGAATGTTCGCTAAGTCATTTAGGCCATGAACCATACCATTAGACCCTTCAATCGAAACCCTCGTACCTCCCAATAACTCCTCTGCATTCTGAAGGTGGTTTGTCCAAGTCTAAAAATCCGATGGCGACAGAATAGAAAGGAACGACGAGCTCAAGCCCTCTCCCAAATGTAACAACTCCTCAGACACCGCCTCAGCCGGTTGAGAAAGACCAAGCCCCTATAAAGTCACCTCCATGTCATCCAATACTGACGCAAGAACATCCACCTATGCTTTCGGTAAAGGAGGTGCCTCTAGTTTGTGCCCAACACTCGACATGGGTCGGTTTTCCACCCAGATGTCTGAAAGGTTTAAGATATCCGAGGAATAATCTAATAATTCCTCCATACACAAACAAAACTTAAACAATAAACGACGTTAGTGCCTTGGAGGTTCCAAGAAAGCCGGGTCAAACCCCCTTCGAAACAAAACCCTAAAGAAAACTTGAGAAAAAACTGTGACACCTCCATTAAACCAAATGAAACCGCCACAGTAAACACAAAGACCCCAAGACAATTATGATATTCGCACCAACTGCAAACCAAACGCCAAAGACCGGGAAGGAAAAAGGTATCGCCAGGCTCTAAACATGGTTAAACTATAAATAAAAACGCGTCTCAGCTCCCTCATGCGACCCCATGTGGGCACTAAACCATGGGCTTCTCCCCATGGAGGCCCACTGCTCGAGCCTCGGCCTGTTACACAAAACATTTAAGAAACCCTGGATCCAGTATCGAAACCCTCTGCCATTTTTTAAAAAATTTCCGGAGCTCGTTTCGTTTTTTTTGGGAAATACTTACTTCTGTTGCTATTATTTGTTAGAATACTCAACATATTTAGTAAAAGTGTTTGGAGTTCAATTTTCAGTTTCTTCATCACAAGAATTTTTTATTAAATTAGCCGCTGGGTATTAGAAATATAACAACATTGGCCTCAATGTCACATGGTTTGGGTTCGAGTTCGAGCTCGTCAACAATAAAATTTGATTAGAATTCAAATTCCCTGATGAAGTTCAGATGAGATTTGCCATTAGGTTTGTCTTTACACATATTTTCACAATATAAATCGTATTTTATAATATATTAACATATTCATTATATATATAAAATAATATAATTTAAAGTAAAATATCTCATAATAAGTAAAACATATTTAGTAATTTATTAAATATTGTAAAATATAAAATATACTTCATAATATACATAATGCATATGTTTTGCTTATAAAATAATACAATTTGTAAATGATATACATTCTAACATTAATAATTATATCGCATGTCTATAAACTATAACAATGCCATCGAGGTTAAAAGAGCTGTCACACACCTTCCACTTTCTAGTAAAGAAACATGGTTGAGATGCCACAAGCCTCTCGTTATTTGGTAAAGAAATATGGCTGCCACATCGTCTGCAACTTCGAGGTTTAGGGATATAGTTACGATATCCTATTGTTGTTGGGAATATGGCCACCATAGCCTTCCACTACCGAGGAAAATGAATCCTCCTATGTGATTGGTGAATTTCATGGCTTGAACTTCAATGAATTTGGTTTTTTTGTTGGGGTTCGCCGAATTTTGAACCAAAAGGTTCAAATTTGGCGAACCCTATGACTTAGATTGACCTCATAGCAAGGTGACATAACTCAAGATTTATTATTTGGCTTTTTGTTTTGCTACTTTGTTCTCAATCTTATGGTTCTTAAAATGAGGCTTCCTCATGGGACTAAGAAAGATTGTCCTTGATGCATAATTTATGACAGGACAACCATTAGTAGGAGAACAGAATAATTGAGAAGATGGAAAGTGTTAAGTATGGTTTGGGATATGGACCTGCTAAGCCTCCCCAAGTCTCTAGTAGTACACCTTGACTCAAGAGATGATGACACTTATTAAAAGGAAAATTATGTCCCCCATTGCATGACGAGACAAATAATAAAATTGTATGTGTTATAATGTGTTATTAGATCACACCTAATATTTACCTCAACCATAACCACTTATGGAACCATGTCACCGTGTCTAGCCAGGAAATGGGTACATGGAACCATAGTGAAACAATTGAATCAATAAAGTAAAGTGCCATGACCATGTGTATGAAAGCATAGTGTACTTGTTAAAATTGGCAACTAGGGCCAAATTCCACTTTGGACAGCTCAGTTGATGGAGATAATTATTGCATTGAATTCCTCTTTTTGAGAGGACCAAAATCAACCTAAAGATTGTCAAATTTGGACAAGGAGAAATACGTTTTTGAGGTCAAGCCCGCATGTGAAAATTGTCAAGGTCAGCCACATCATCGTGTAGGCTCATAAAGCCTAATGGACATGTCTCTTGACCCTCAACAACTTGTATAAATAAGAGAGACATCCAACCTCATTTAGCATTGTCACAACTCATCATTTCTCTCTCCTCATCTCAGCAACTCTTCTTCTCTCACATGTGTGGCTGAAAGAGGATGAATTTCAAGAGGCCAAATTTCAGAAGTGATGCAGGGTTTGACCAGCATTGACCAAGGGCTATTTGATTTAGTTTGATTGCGATTTTTGTGAGAAATTTTCTATTTGGGTAGGCTGCATTCATTGGCACAAATACCGAGATTTGTTGCGCTGTTTCACTCGCATTGATCGCAGGGTTGATGTAAGGTTGACCTAGTTTGATCTCTGTTTTGTTGACTGTTTTGGGCTGACTTTGACCAGCTAAGGAGGACGAGTTTGACTGGGTTTGACTAAGCTACATTGTGAACTGTTTGTTGCTGCATTGACCAACGTTGACTTTCTGGTTAGGGCTGTTGGCTGCTGCTATTTGGAAGCAAGAAAATCAAAGATTGACAGGGCTGCTTTGGACAGTGATTTGGCAAGTCAATTTTGACTTAGACTTTGTATTATTTTAATCTCTCTCTCTGCTGAAAATTTGATATAATAATAAGAAGAATTAATCAAAGGGTTTTACACATCTTGGGGTTTTTCCCTGGCATTCGCCAAATACTAGTGCTCTCTTGTCTTCTGCATTTATTGTTTATGTTCTACCTACAATTATTGTCAATGTGATTAATGGTTTATGTGATTGCTATTGGAAACTAAATTGGAAATTGTCATTGGGCTGCTAAACAACATTAAAGTAATTGTTGCAAGCATAGAACATACCAATGTTATCTAAAATTAACAGTACTACTTTCATGTGCATGACCCATCAAAGATTTACGTGAGGTGAGCGGATATACCATCAACAGGTCAAATGGAGTCAAGTGGGCAAGTCCACTATGAAGTCATTTTGTAACAAAATATTTAAGGTTGTCATGAATTTGAATTCTAAATGATTGAGTAGGAGTGCTTGTGTTGGATGTGAACCAGAACATCTTATCACTAGAGAAGTGGCTTTGGTACTAGTTTCTCATATGTGATAAAATCTCCTCATACCATATGATGGGGGAACAATTGCCTCCAAATATGGGAGATGCACTCTTGGAAGAAAATCAAATGAGAATTCCAAAATCTTAGTCAAACTTGTAATCTGCATCCACATGTAACACTTGGCCCATGATTATTAGCAATAAAAAGGGGTGAGTAATTGGTGTATTGGGATCTTAAAGTGGATTGTTAAGGTAACTTCCATCTCATATACTAACTCAATTGGGATTCCTCCTGTTGATTGCTTCTTTGTGATCCTATCTGCCCATAGATCATATTTGATGTCACTATATCAACTTCTCTTATTGTCCCCCACAATCTTTTTGATGACATCCATCAAATCTTTATGACTTCACTGTTGGAAAATGTAACATGTTCGGTCTTCATTAAATGTGTTTGAGTCACCTTGTAATGTACTTGTCAAAAGAATAAAGAAAATAATAATAATAATTATTATTGTGACTTATTAAAGCATGGGTTTCATGCTTGGGTCACCATGTTTTAGGTCTAAGTCCCCATTGAGGACTTCTACTATTTATTCTGAGTCAATAGAGTCATTGTACTTTTAAAAGACCCTTCTTGGGCTTTTGAATCATGTAAAAAGGTTAAGTATTGAGTCAAATAAGAATTATGTTGTTTCCACACCAGTCGGATTTCAGATGATTAAGTTGGCCTCAAGGAGGGCTATTCGACCTCACCAAAGGACTATAAATAGAGCAGTTCAAATTCCATTTGAAGCACACACTCTCTCAAGCAAGTTCAATATCTCTTGAAGCCGGAAGAAGTGCGAAGTAGAAGGAGGCGAACGAAGTGCGAGTTTGGTCTAAGAGAAAGAAAAAGGGGAAAGCGAACTTTTGGTGCAACTATCTCTCTCTCATGCCCTACTTTGGAATATCAAAGTTCTCTTGTTGATGTTGTATCTTGTTGTTGTGTGATGCTGCTACTAGTAAAGGTCAAAGTTGCTGGTACTGGAAGCTACCACCTCAAAAAGTTGTATTGGGCCAAGATCGAAGGTTCTAAGTGAAGATCGAAGTCTTTCAATGAAAATCAAAGTCTCTAAGGCAAGGTCGAAGTTGCTGGTTCGAAGAAAGTGCTCCCATTGATGTTGTTGTTGCTAGGTCAAGAAGGATCATCTGCAAGTAAGGAAGAAGGCTGACCTGGTGTGGAGGATAATTTGTGTTAAGGTTAAGAGTCTTGGAATATCTCCAGAAAATTATTGAAGGAAGAATTATTGAATGGGTTTTCCCCTAGAGAGGGGTTTTGCCTTGGCTATGAGCCTACATCTGTTGTCCATTGTTTATGTGCTATTGCTTGATGAACTAAAAGAAAGAAGACATAAAAGAAACCTAATAAGAAGTCAAGAACATCACAAGTAATTATCAAGTATAAGAAAATCTTTTTGCCTTACTGATTTTCTAACATTGACTTAGCAAGACCATTCCCCTATGGGTAATAATTAGATCAATGGGATAATATAGGGCAATATTCAAAATAGGAGGAAAACAATTCATCTGAACTAAGTGTATTGGCATTATTTGTTGTGATTTTGGCTAGGACACCAAATCTAGTGATAATTCTTTCTTCCAAGAACTCCTTCAATACACTATTTGATGCTTACTGTGTTGGAACAATTTTAACCCATCTTGTGAAATAGTCAATAGCCATGAGAACCTACTTGAACCTATTGCTTGAGTTTTCCTTGAATTCCCTAATGAAGTCAAGGCTCCATTATTGAAAATGTGCCTCTAGTAAAGGCAAGGTTGTTAAATGCTATTTTCTTGTAAACTACTGTCATTTTTGGCATGATCTAACACACTGGTGGACATTGGAGAATATGGTAAGGCAATAATACCTTGCTTGTAATATCTTATGCCTTGTGGTTTGGGTAGTGTGATTTCCACCATAGAATCCTTTGTGCAACTCTTCCATTAATATCTTGGCCTCTCCATCATTAACACACCTTAGAACAAGACCATTGGGATTCCTCCAACCAAGACCACCTTTAACAATGCAATACTTGGGCACTTTTAAACTCAAGGCCCTTCTCTTCTCATCTATAAGGTGGTTTGGACATGTTAAGTTTTTCATGTAATAAATGATGTCCATCTACCATTCATGCTTTTCTAAGTTGTCCAAAATAATAGATACCATGTTGATGCTTGATGCTCTTAGTTAAAATTGGCAACTAGGGCCAAACTCCATGTGGGTCATCTTATTTATGGTAACTGATATTTTTCTTGGATCCCTCTCATCGAGAGGTGTAGGATTGATCTAGAGATCATCTGATTCCGATAAGTATTTATGAAGATATGAATTTATTTTGATTATGGCCAAATTGTCAAGTCGGCCAACAACTTATGTAGGCTCAGAAGCCCAATAGTCATGTCTATTCAACCTCCACGTTTTAGTATACATAGAAGAGGACTTGAAGTCATTTGTCACACACTCTTCATGTGATCTCCTCCTCTCCACATCTTTGGGTTTTGGTGAAGGAGAGACACTAAGAGTATACGCTAGACTAAGTAAGATGATGCCCTAGCTGCAGTAAGATGATGCCCTAGCCGCAGTAAGGATGATGCCCTAGCCACAGTAAGGATGGTGCCCTTGACCGCAGTTAATGATGATCTGAGGCAGCAAGGGGAGGCACTTATACGCAGTCTAGAAGAGACTTAATTCCGTAGAGAAAGGAGGTTCTAAATGCAGCCATAAGATGCCCTAAGTCACAGTTAAAGGGAGGCTCTATACATAATCCATGAAGGTATATACACAGCAACAAGGGAAGGATCTAGCCACCATCTAGCCGTAGTCATCTAAGGACCTAGTTGTTGTCATAATGATGCCTAGCCGTAGTCAAGTCTTACAAAGAGATCTGGCTGCAATTAAACAGGAGACCTGTAACTGTCAAGAGGAGTATGAAGGTGTCCCTCATACGTTGTCCTAAAGTTCTTATTACGCAACCCTTATTCGCTGTTCAAGGAGGCCATTATACGTTGTCCTAAGATGCCCTAAATCAGGATATCCTTTGAGCCTTCATTCACAGCTAAAGTGTGATCATATCTGCTGATTAGAGGAGTCACTCGTTCCACAAAAAAGACCCTATATGCAGCGAATGAAGAGTCTCCTTATCCTCAACAAAAGATGGCACCTATCCACAGTATAAATTCGGATTGTTGTAGGTGACAGCATGACAATAGAAGGATTGTTTAGTTTGAGTCTGCTTGAAGGAATCTGGAACTATAGCCTAGCTGCTTTGCTAGGCTGCAAGCCATAGCAAGCAGCTAATGCTGATATGTAGCAAAGTGGATGATTTATTAAGAGCATCATAAGTATTGCAGCAGCTTGATGTGAAGTAGTATAGCCACAAGGTATTGCAGCATGAAGTAGTATAGCCACAAGGTATTGTAGCATGATGATAATGATATATTGCAGTATGCCTTGAGTGTATGAATGGATGTATCACAGTGACAGGTGCAACTGATGATGAAATGCAACATAGTAGGCATTGAGTGCAGATAAGCAATGGGTACAACATTAGATGCAGATCCGTGATAAGAGCAACTCAAAGAGTGGAACAGCAAAGTGACAAGAGCATCTACATGAAGTGCAACATGGTGCAGCACAGCGAGGTGAAGCATGTGGACAAGATGCAACACTATAGGTGAAGGAGTCACCTTGGAGAATCAGTTGAAGCAATATGTCTTCAACTGATCTCATGTAGATATAAAAAGTCAAAGTGTTGACTTATGTTGTAAATGTACTATCTCTCTCTCTCTTTCTCTGCTGAACTATTGAAGAACATATAAGAAGAATTGATCAAGGGTTTCCCCACATTGGGTTTGTCCTTGGTTAGCGCCACATCTTGTGTCCTCTTGTCTTGGCTTGTCTTCTGGGATTTATATTTATGTTCTATCTGCATTTTACTTTAATGCTGATGTGATTGCTAATTTGGAAAAGATATTGAGCTAACTGTGAAAATTGAAATAAATTGCTCTAAGCATAGAACATACCTAAAATTAACACTCTTTCATTATATTTTGCAAGTATTTTAATCTCTAAATCATATTCTTGGATCCTAGACACCCGTTTGCTACAAATGCCAAGCAATCTTATTGAGTTAGGATAGCTTTCTCGAAAACACGTGGTGCATATGCAATGATCTTCGAATATCCCACGTAAGGTTGGAAATACTTCAATGATTGCACTTGGGTGTAAGCTTGTTTTGACATTATAATGTCTTTCAATTTCGAGTTCCAAAGTTCTTTGTTCATGAATGCTATTAGTTGTTCCAGATTTTGATCATTCTTTTGTAGTAGGTCACCAACTATTGTTTTTTTTGAGGCAAAAGAAAAAACTTGAAACTCCCACAAATTATCGTAACTCACTAAGATCGATGCTACAACTATAACATGCTTTGGTTTTGAAGGTGGCTCTATTGTGGTCATCCCATTTGAACTCTTTATCTTTCTTCAAAATGTTGGATATTAGCTTGTTGATTTTAGCAAAGTTAGGGACAAACTTCTTGATTAAATTTATCTTTCCAAAGAAAGATTGCATAGCATTCTTGGTTGTGGGTAAGGGGATCTTTTGAATAAATTTGATTTTGGACATAACATGCCCAAGCAATTTCCCTTCATCCATTTAAAAAATTTGATTTCCTCGGATTCATTGATATGTCATACTTCCGACAATTATCAAAATTTTTCCTTAGATGGCGCACATGATCCTTTCTTTTTATGGCAGACGTGGTTAAATCATCTTGTTATTTTCTATAAATTTTCCAATTAAGTCCCTAAAGGCATAATCCATAGCTCTTTGAAAACATGATCCCATATTCCTTAGTCCAAACAGAATTTTGAGATAATCATAAGTTCCCAAAAGTGTTTTATTTATGGTCTTGTTCTGTCTCTCCTTGCACCAAATCTTGGTTATATCCTGAAAATCCATCAAGAATGGACAACATGCCTTCTCCTATCAATCTCTGTAACAAGTTTTCAATATTTTGTAAAAGATAATTATCTTTTATGGACAAGTGGCTAAGATTCCCACAGTCAATAGATAGCTAATCTCACAAGTTTTCTTTGTTAGCATTACTAGGTTTGCAAGCCAAGTTGAATCTTGGATTGGGGCAATGTTTTGGATGTAAGCATATTTACTAACTTCTTTTTGATAAGGGGAAGGAGTTTAGGGTTGATCCTTCTCAAGGTTTTCTCGAATGGTTTAGCATCTTCCTTTGATGGGATGGTGCATTAGATAATGTCATCTTTATAAGCCTTTAACTCATCAAATGACCAAGCAAACACATCTCAATACTCTCTAATTAGATCTTCTATTTTTTTTCTCTCTTCCTTTGAAGTACCTTTTCCAATTTTTATTATCTTGGGATAGTGTTTCTTAGGTTTGATTTGTTCAACTTTTTTCTTATACATATCACGTCTATTAAAAAATGATTTTAAGGGGACTGTTACTGATCAAATTAGTAGGGTTGCCAAGGTCCTTGCAACTTGCTAAGACTGAACCATAGCGGACAGGGGCCCATTGTCACCTCATCCCAAGTTCCCACTCTTTAATCCTGTCTCTCTCCTAAAAGACTAATTCCCAGGAAACGAAAATGGATACGGGTCTGGATTCAAATACAGATCCACTAGATTTTTCCAAAGCCAGGATCCGGATACGGTGGGGAAACACGACATATACAAACACACTGATAATTTTTTTTTAAAAATTTTAGAAAAGATATTAAAAGTTAAAAAGAAAGACCATTCATGAATGACAACATTAGAACTGAAATCATTAGCTAATTCATAAATTTGAAGATTGAAATCATGATGCACAATTCTTTATCAAAAAGGATAATTGTTAATACGAAATTGAGTGTCTCATCAGTGATCATTCTATTGATATGATGATGTACAGTAGATCCAACTACATGTCAAAAAATGGCTCTATATGCTCATCAATTGAATATTTCAACTCTACATCTTAATCAACCTGTCATCTTCCTTGACATTTGGCTTAAAATCTAAAAATTCCCATCTAGTTATAGTGATAAATGAATATTGTACATTGCTTGAGAACATGTTATTAGTTATAGTCTATGTACCATATTGTTCTAAGAGGACTCTTCACCTAGAGTTGGATTGGATTAATCTAATTAAATTTTTAATGACAACCATCCTTTCTACACTATATTATTATCTATGTATTATCTTAAAAATCTTTCTTGTTAGCATTATCAAAAATTGAAAATTAACATTTTGATGTGTGAAACCTTTCCTAGTAGTATTATCATGTGTTAAAGAACCTATAGGTATTTAATATCTTATACAACCATATAGCCTACAGATTACCAATGAGTGATCTAACTAAAATTCTAAATAGAATATTTAAAAAAAGCCAAAATCTCTAATGTTATTTGCTTGGGATTCAGCGTGTGAGAGCTAGTTGACACAAGGTCTGTTTCAATAGCATGGGATCTGTTTCCAGGTTTGAAGGATCCGTTTATGTGGTGGATCCAACGTGGATCTAGGTGGATCTGTATTGTTATCCGTATCTGAAATGGGGATCCGTGAATCCAGCATCAAGACCTCATGGACCTGGTAACATAACTAAAAGGCTATGGGAGGATTCTGTTGAGATAAGATCACCAAAATCAAGAATGATCAGTGCCTTCTATGGGGTATTTGGTGAAGTAGAGGAGTTAATTGTTTGTTGTTATACTCGTTTAAGATGTAATATATGTAGAAAATGAATGTAAACTAGCAATACAATTCACTCAAAAATGAAGATATATAACATGTGCATAGCTCAAATGAGTGTTTCTTAGTTTATAGCCTTGGTTAGTGTAATATCCCTAACCCAGATTATTCCTGAAACCCTAGCGAAATTCCAACCAAATATGTGCAAATGATATAATAACCCAGAAATGACAAAATAACAGTGGTACAACATATAATAATGTGAACAAGAAATATAAGCAAATACTCAAGAAATGCAGCGAGAAATGCTAAGCCATTTTATTATACTGAGCAATAAAATGAGTATAAGAGGTGATCAGACAGGTGGCACCTCGACTTGCACAAGGCAAGTGAAGAAATACTCTCAGAATAACAAAGAATGGCCTCTCTGCGTGGATGCTGCTGGAGAATTGTTGTGTTGCTGCTGCTGCTAGAAAAAAAATAATGATTTGGGGCTGCTCCCCTCCTCAGAAAATGCTGAAACTCTGGAATCGGGCTCTACTCCAAAAACCCAGAAAAACCTAGAAAGCTTTCCTGGAATAGCTGACCTCCGAAAATCACCCCCTTGGTGATCTGCGCAGTCCCTCAATGCTCTGCGCTCCACTGAAGAAACCCCTCTAGAACACCACCTGAAACTCTGCCAAAATCCTCCTAGATGCAAGGGCTGGTCCCCTGCTCAATCACTTAGCCTAAATCCTCCTGCAAAACCCCAATCTAGCACTACTGCGAGAAAGAACTGCGTCCGTCTCCCATGCTGCGCAGTCCTCCAAAATGGTGCTGGAATGCTGATAAAACTACTGCTGAAATGCCAAAGGAAATACCTTGCCCGAGCAGGCACTCGAAGTCCCCCGGGGCTAAGGGTGAGATCTCCGAACGAAGACACTCAATGCACTAAATAGTGCTGCAAACTAGCTAAATAGCCAACGTGCTCAGAAGTCGAAACGACTAGCTCAAACTGCACATAACAGAATGATCCAAAATGAGGGGCTCCTCTCTATTTTATAGCCTTTGCCTCTCACAATCCCTAGGCTCACCTCCTCTTGCGTGAGTCCCTTTTTGCCACGTGTTTCTTTCCTCCTGCACAGTCCCTCCATGTGTCTGCGCGGGCCCCATTTCTGCATCCCCCTTTGGCCCCTTTGGCTCCCCAGTCACAACATTGTGCTACTAGGAAGTGACTTTTTATTCTTAAAGTGAGTTATGTCCCCCGTCTTCACTTTTTTATTTACAAATAACTATAGAAGGCAAAAATTGGACAAAATCGAATATTCCAATTAGCCATGGCTAATTAGGAATATTATAGTTAGAAGGGTTCCTTTGCTGAATTGTTTGCTGTCTGGTGACTGCACGCTGAAAAAGATGTAGAAAAATGCAGAAAGCAACAAGAACTTCCCTCTAAAACGACCACCCAGTGGTACCTAAACACTCTAGATCAAGGATGTAGGGGTGAGGGGCGGGCTACGAGATTAAA
The DNA here is from genome assembly GCA_000404065.3 of Pinus taeda. Taxonomy (NCBI): domain Eukaryota; kingdom Viridiplantae; phylum Streptophyta; class Pinopsida; order Pinales; family Pinaceae; genus Pinus; species Pinus taeda. The sequence goes on from APFE030238633.1 coordinate 18,641, forward strand.
GATTGATAATTTTGGACCACTTCTCAGAGTTAAACCTGCAATAAATATTTTTTTTCTAGCATGATGGAAATTTTATTACTGATGTTACGGGGTCAACCCACTAGGTAGAAACCCAAAAATATTTTTTAGAAAGAAAATACAACTAATAATAGTTGGAAATGGCTAATTTTAGTTCCAAATGAAAAATATTATCTTGAAAATTAATTACAAGCTTTAATTGATAATGCTTACTTGGTATGAGCCTTTTACCACTAAAAATCTGTAAATTTTGTTTTGATACAGTTTAATTTAACAAAAATGTGCAAGGTAACGCTCAATATACCTGTTAGTGACAAAGCCCCAAAACGAGTTTATTGCCACCTTGTCTTAGATCTATATTTTATGTCCAATTCTCAAAGTTTTAATTAGTTAGTTTGTGATAAAAACTTGAAGCAAAAGCTATCAAATAAATCTAAACTAAATCAGGAAACAAAATTTAGTATTTTTAAAATAGTTTGGTCGTTGAGAAATGACTTACTTTGGCCACAAATATTACTGTCAAGATTGTTGAGTTGTGAACCATAGTCATGTTCAAATTGATCACGTGCTTTGGATAGTGAGGTGGGCTTGGACTCGAAGAGATTGTATTGCCCCCACCTATGCCTAAAACCTTCTGCAACTTTTTGGATCCAACTAGGAACAACCTCTAGCAAGACATCTCCAATATTTGGGTCAACTATGTGATGGTGTGACCTTCACCTGATTAAAGCTATCCGCTATAAGGATTGATCCAATCCTTGGTTCCAATTCAATCCATCTACAACAAGAGTGATGAAGTAGACTAGCATCTAGTCCACTCTTTTTGGGTGGCTATGTAGATCCTGTTGATGAATGTAACTAGGTTCGGTCTTCATAATTGTATTTGAGTCATAATGAAATGTATTTATCAAAAGAAAGAAAAAGGAATTTTTATTATTATTATGATGACTTGTTAAAGCATGGGTTTCATGCTTGGGTCATCATGTTTTAGGTCAAGTCCCCATTGAGGACTTCTAGGTTTTGTCTTGAGTCATTAGATTCATTGTCCATTTAATGAAGCCCTTCTTGAGCCTTTGAATCATGTAAAAAGAGTTAATATTGAGTAAAATAAGTCATTTGTCACCTCCACACCAAGTCGACCCTTACCTGATTAAGTCGGCCTAAATGAGGGTAATTCGACCTCCATAAAAGGGTATATATATTATATTATATATATAATAATATATAATATATATTATATAAGTGTTCAATTCATTTGGAAGACACCTCACACAAGTTTGATATCCAAGAGAAGGCGATAGAAAAAGTGCGAAATTCCAAGAGGAGATTTGTTGGAGAAGGAAAATCAAAGTTTTTGGGTTGTCTCTCTCTCTCACACGTGTGGATTTATTGGGCTATTTGCTAGAAGGTTGAAGTTCTACTGCTGGGTCGAAGTTCTGTTGCTAGGTCAAAATTGTGCTGGGTCAGAGTCCTGTTGCTGCATCTAGGTCGAAGTTGTTGCTGGAAGGTTATCATCTGCAGAAGAAGGGAAGGGTTGATTTGGTGGTTGGAAGAAGTCTGTGTCTAGGTCAAGGAGTCTTGGATCATCTTGTGAAATTATTAAGGAAGAGTTGTTGATTGGGTTTTCCCCTAGAGAGAGGTTTTTCCCTGGCTATTCGCCTACATCTGGTGTCTTTGATCTTCGTGTTATTGCTATTGGTAATTTCTTGATGAACGAAGATAAAAGAAGAACTCAAGAAAGTTAATAAAAACATAAAAATATAACAAGTGATTATCAACATAAAGAAAATATTTCTTCCTTTTTGATTTGCCAACATGTATCAAAGCTAAGGTGAAAAATAAAGAAAGAGGCAACTTGAAGATCCATTGAAAGGAGAATAAGGACTTTTAAGAAGTTTGAATAAGGGTCATCAAAGGGGATCATATAAGCCTACTATCTTCAAGAACTATGTCTAACTCATTGAAGGGAGAAAAAAATCAGAAGGAGCCTCCAATTACAGGGCATGGAAAAAGAGGATAGGTCTCATCCTCGAGAAGAATGAAGTCTTGAATCTAGTCAAAAGAAAACTAAAGCAGCCTACAGATGAATCAAGTGAAGCAGAGAAAGCAAAGTTTAGAGAAACAAAAATATTGACCATGAGCCTAATAGTGGATGGAATAAAGGATAACCTCATCCCATATATATCCAATATAGATTATGCTCAAGAGATGTATGAGGCATTATCCAAATTATTCACAATCAAGAATCTTGGTCAAATTGCAAGTCTTAAGAATGAACTAAGTTCTTTAAAGACGACAAAGGAAGACACTGTGGCATCCTTCTTTGGAAGGATAGCTAGAATTATAGATGAACTGAAGGCAATAGATGAGATAGTACCAGAAAAGGAGCTTGTAATCATTGCACTTCTAGGACTACCAACATCTTCGAGTGCCTTTTCATCAGGTCTCAATAGTTGGAAGGAAGCTCCTACATTCGAACCATTATGGAATGCATGCAGTCAAAAAGAAGTCAAAATTTCTCTAGTAAGCAACAAAGAGAATGAAGAGGAGAAAGTTTCAAATGCCTATTCTGCTCTTCACAAGAACAATGGACCCTTCAGGAAGTCTAAAGGGCCTAGAAGGAAGATAGACCTATCTAAAATTGAATGCCACAATTGTCACAATATGTGTCACTATAGAAGTGATTGTACTAAGAATCCAAGAAATTGGTTCCTAGTTAATGTGCTGCAACTGTATTTTGTGAAACAGATCTGTCAAGTCACTTACCTTTAAAGTGACGATCAGGTGTTTATTAAAGCATCCACGTGCCTGTTATTTGACATTCCAAACATGAGAGAGAAACTTTGAGCACAAGAGAATGTAAATCAATCTAGGAGTAGGTTGTAATAAACCTCATCAAGATGATATCCATTCATTCAACTTGCATTCACAGTGTGCATTACCATGAACCAAAATATGATTATATGGATTTTTAAATGGTGTTTAGCGCATGAGAATGTAAATTAACCTTTAAAGAATATGATGGATTATTATATCTGCTTTTAAATGTAAACATCCAAGTAAATTTTCAGACTTGAATTAAATATTCAATCTAGAAATATCAACCATCATTAATATGAGGTGAATGTGAGCAAAACCGGTAAAATATATGAGTTAAGAAACTACAGATTGCTCTTAAGAGTTTGAAAGCTTATTAAATCTGTTTTTAGGAACCTTGATGTGATACGTTTCAGATCTAAAGTTTAAAACATCCACTTCAGAAATAAAACTAGCAATCTAGGAGTTTATATAATGAAAAAAGTCAACAAGATCCAATCTATGAAACCCAAAGATTTGCTCAAAGACAAGTCGACCTAGCTAATAGTGTGAAATTTCCTTAATTGCAGCAATTGGAATTTAATTTTCTATCTTATAGAGATTACTTGTCATCAGAAATTAATTACAGAAAAGAATGATTAAATCACGACTACAATTTTCACAAATAATAACAGGAACTGAGAAATGATGTACAAATACAAAATAATTAACACCGGTAATTTTGGAGAAATTGTCTCTAGATATTCCCCAGTTTGGGGAAAACCAGTTTGTGCAGATGAGGGTTTTACTATTCTTCAACAAAAAATTGAGAATTGCAATCTGCTTGCCTCTCACTAGAAAAGCTCCGACAAATATTTTCCTCTTCAAAAAAATGATTCGGAAACCACAAGTCTCCCTCTGCAGTTGTATTCGACCTCTCTATGCAATTCACACCTCTCCTAGCAATTCGCTGTGGCTCTGCAACTCGTGCTAGCTGCTCCAAAAATTCACATTGCCCCTAGGAAAATGATTTTGCAAGCAAATCTACATCCAGTGACTCGTTTGACCAACTTGCACTGCCTCCGGGTGATAGATCTGGCAACTGCCAATTAAAATGAACCTCCCTGTCACTTGTGTTAGAGTGAGTATTTGCATACTGCCATCAGTGATCAAAATCCCTCTTTTACATCATACTAGTGTCCCATTTGAAATTTTTATCATTCCACCTAAGTCATCATGTAAACATTTTGTCACTGATGGTAGCCCAAAATCAAAAATCACACTCCCCTCCCAAAAATTTGTATTGCTGGCCCCCCTTCATGTGTCTTGCTAAGCATCCATTGACTATAAAGGCTCATTTCATGTTAGTCAAGTCCACCTGAAGTCCAGTCATTCAAGGTTCCATTAGGTCACCTAGGTTGAATTTCCCAAGGCCCAATAAATCACCAGTTCACTGCATAAAGCCAGCAAAGTATGAGAGTAAAGCAAATAATACCCCTTTTCAGTCAAATAAGGGTTTACAAATATGTAACCATGGTTGCTGAAGTTCCAAATTTGATTTCAAGTAAGGAATTTATTCCAGTTTATAAATTTTATTTCAAAAAGAGATGTAATAATTTTTATTTTATTTATGTAATTTTATGTTCATGATATGTAATAAGTACAGTTCCTAAGCTGCCAACTCGATCTCTATATGCCAACTTCATTAAAGAAAAGTCAAATTCAAAGAGTTCTCAAAGACCATCAAAAGATCAATTTGTCAAAGGAAATAATCAAGTGAAAGGGTAATGCTTCAAAAAGTTAAGTGAATGCCAATGGGAGTTGTTTTTTCTCAAGGGTATCCAAATCATCATTTTCCACAAGCACTAAACCCTAATTTCCTCTCCCACTGAGCTAGGGTTGGCTATGGAATCAGATACATCTGTGCAAAGGAGGCCTAAGGGAGGTCATTTCAACAAGCATGAGGCCATTCCAACTCATAAACATCATGTCTCCATCATTTTTCAAGAAGTCATTCCAAGGGACAAATCATTTGCAACACATAGGGCCAGTTTTGTTTCAAAGCATGTTTCCAACCAAACAAAGATGAATTTTACAAAAGTGAGAAACTTTTTTGTCTATCATAGGCAAATCATGAAAAACCTCCTTCAGTTTTTACGCAGGTGTCGTGGTTTTGGAGAAATGTCAAAAAATACAATTGCTACACTTTTGGAGTGACCTTGGGAAAATCATTTTTTCTCCTAGCTCGAGTGTCCAAATGACTTGCTTGATGAGTCAAATGATAACTAGAGATAAATAGATTTCCAATAAGCTATCATGAGCTCAATTTGGAGTCGAGTAAGACCTCCAAAAGTCTCCTGCAAACGAACACTTCATTTTTGCATCCTCATTTTGCACTTTTTGACCAGTCTTGGGAGAATAAACTTTTGGAGGGTCAAATCAAGTCCATTTTGAAAACTGAAGGTAGATTTGGAAACTAGACAGGGCAGGCTTTCCAATGAGCTATCCTGGGCTCAATTTGGACACTGGGAAGGCAGTGAAAATCAACCTGCAAGTTGGAGGGTGTGTTTGACCAGAGTGCTGCGCGTTTGCTTGAAATTTCTGTGCATTTCCTAAGGGCGTTGCGTGCTGGTAAAGAGAGAGTATTGCTGTGCGTTTGCCCAGAAACTTCCAGAGGTTGCCCACAGAGCACAACATCCTCTCCAAACTTCAAAATGTGTTACCAACATGCTCCAGAACCACAAGTAGGTTGAAATCACATCAATCCTCTCCTCCACACTTGAATTATATGGTGGTTCATTGTGTCTTGGTGTCCTACTAGATTCGAAACCCTAGTAACATAATTCCATTCCTAAATTTCATTTCCTAGCATCCCACTACCATTCCTACATTTCAAAACTACCCCCTGTCACCTCCCTCATATCACACATCCCCATTTCCATCTCCTCAATTTCCTCACATCATTCCATACTCTCTATACCTACATTCCTTTTCATCGCCTCCCTAGGGTTTGACTCCAAAAACTCAAAGCTGCAAAAGAGAAGATTGAAGCCTTGACCAAGCAAGAGGAGAAAAGGAGGCTAGACATTCTTGTCGAGGCATCACTCTATGCCTCAAACACATGATCAACTGTCATCCCACCAATTTTGACAAGTTTTTAAGCAAATTTTGTAACTTGTGAATTACTGTGTTTTTTAAAGCATTTTCAGCATAGTCAAAAGGTGAAACGCGCAACAACTAGGGTGATACGCTCTTTTTTGGGGCATATAATGAGCAAAAGGTCAACATATTTGGATTCAGAGTGACGAGGACATGCACCCTGTGCATTTTGCTAAGCATTCGGAGACAAACAGGTCAGCAAAAAAGGTCAAAAACCACTAAAAAACCACCTTTTTGTCTCATTTCTGGCTTGGGCTCTGCGTGTTTACCAGTCTTGGGAGATTGGGTTTTTGACAAGGAAAGTGAGCTCCAAATTGAAAAATGAAGACATATCTGGAAAGTAGACTTGAAGGGCTTTCCAACGAGCTATCTTTGAGCAAATTTGGACACCAGGAAGGCACCCAAAAGTAGTCTTGAACTTCAAGGGTGCATTTGACACTGAAAGGGCGTGTTTGACAATCTTCTCTAATTTTCATTGTTTCTCTCCAAATTGATTTTCACCTATGGAAATTGATGTTTTACTGATGTAATTGATGTTAGAAAATTATATATTACGGAGCAATGGAACACATAAAATATTGCAAAAATATAAACACAGAAAACGCATAAAACAAGAGAGACACAGATATACGTGGTTCACCCAGTTTGGGCTATGTCCACCCCAAACAGCCAGTCCTTCCTTTCTATTATCTAGCAAAATGAAGAGACACAACCTACAGTAGATCCGCTATAATATCCTCTGTTTTCTCTCATAGTCTCGTCTCTCTGTTTCTCGCTCGGAGAATACACATCTATTACACAGCCTCAATACAATGCCTTCATATGAAGAGAGGGGTTGCCTTCTAGGGCAAAAAACCCTAAACTAAACATAAGTTCTACCGTCATATCATCCGCCTAATGAACAACTCAGATTGACTAGAAATTACTATACTTTTACAAGGCAATTTTACATCTGTTTTTAGCTTCAGGGGCGCTGCCCCCAAACCCCCTCCGGGGGACCGCTGACCCCTGGATTCCTGTGGGGGGGGCAAGTCTCCCCCACACCCCCCTGCATGGAGGGGTGTACAAACTTCCTGGAGTATACATTTGGCTAAAACAAAGACCTTTGAACAATCATGCTCCACATCCAACAATTGATAAGGATGATGTAATTATTATGTTTTTTACTGTTATCTAGGCTAAATACATTAGTTAAATGGCCTACATGACTTGTAAGGAATCAATTTGCTTACGTTAGGGATGAGTCACTTTGACCACCCTATACTCTAGCTCTCAGTTCAATCTTTCTTGCAACTACTCCTTCTCTCATGGATTCGACCCTTGTTACTAGGATGAGTTGGTTTGAAGCCTATATTATGTATTTTCTTAGTCATTTTACAAGTTGGACTCTCTTGGATGTTGTAATAGCTTTTAGACTTTGGCATGGAATATATTGGATGAAGTTACAACTATATTGGTGGGATTCCTGTGGCATGGTATCTTGATCTTGTTTCTTCTTTAGTTTCGTATGTGTGAATGTTTTGTTCCTTTCATGATCCATTTCACTCTAATTATGTTTGATTTTCAAGGTGTGATGAACATAATTCATCTTTGTATGCTCTGTTTTGGGAAAATCATCATAGATTGTTTCATTTCTTCAGTCTAAAAAGAATTCATGACCCTCATGCTCTTTTTAGCATCTCACTAGTCTAACCATCTCATCACTATACTGCGAAGTTTAAAGTACCTTGCCTACCTCGCCCCATCAGATGTCTGCAATTCTAATTCACTTTGCCCTGACCTAGTTCATTCTCCTACCTAATTCACTCATCCTTGTGACTACCCAACCAAATCAATCAAACAACCCTCTGCACTTTACAGCTAGCCTAAAACCCTAATCTATCCAACCCTCTTGGCTGTGATCCTTTGGAGAGAGCCCTCTCTGGTTTTGTAGGGCTAGCTACCAAAGTCAAAAGATTGATCTGTGGTTACCTCAGCTGGACTCTTCCTTAGCCTTGGAGATCCAGAGGAGTGATAACAACTTGCACTGGCTAACTGGCTATTTGCACTGCTAAAAACTTGACCTCTTCTACTGTTGATGAAATCAATTTCCTTCCTCTCACTAGAAACTGGAAATCACTGAGAAAATTGGAAATTTTCTCCCCAATCTTCTTTGCTAAAACCCTTATGATGATGTCTCCCTCGCTCAAATTGCGCCCTTTCTATCTCTGCAACTAGATGATTCGTAATCCTTGTGATGTCTCCAATTAACCTATGGATTTGCTCTTATAATCTCTTGTTGACGAATGAACGACCATGATTTAATTGCAAATGATGGCTAAGATCATCTTGACCCCATCAAGTGACTTTTCTGGAAGTCCATAGAGCAAAATCAATTTACCTCAATTAATCTGATCTAATTAACCAATTTTACAAAGTATGAATGAATAAATGATTTTAATGACGTCCACGACGCTGAACAGCCTAAGGGACCCAAAGAATAACAACCTTAACTCATCTTCATATTCCTTTCGATATCAGATCTTCAGCTATGAGTCTTGACTAGAAGGCTAGCAATCTGATTCAACTTTTCTTTGTCAAATAGATGGTGCATGTTGTTAACCTTTAGATTGTTTTCATATTGAATGCAGATATCCTTATATGCTGCACACTCCATGACAAAGTGCCATTCTGTCTCCACCACACCCTTATCGCAAAAAATGCAAGTTCTCTTCCTAAACTTCCTTAGCGATCTTCCACCTACCTGTCTCACATCTAAGGTGATTATTAAAATTTCTAAATCTAACAAATAAAAAATCCTACTGCAGTAAACTAATTTGCATTACCTACTTGTGTTCTTCATTTTAACAAGTTATTTTAAGAAATTTTCAGAAAATATTAATGCAAATACATTGCTGCCTACACCATTATACAAATCAAGTACTGAAAAATAAATGAGACAACCACAGAAAGGACACTTATTTTTGGACTAAATGTCCCCAGAAAAACCCAATGCGGGAAAACCGGTGCAGCAGCTTTGAGGGTTTAAAATTATTAAGCAGTAGTTTTGAATACAAATGTTGGTTGCCCTCCCGGTAAACCAATGACAGAGAAATACAATGGTGGAAAACCTGAGTGAGTTTTACCTCACTTCATCGGCAGATTCCGACTTATCTGGCAGCAAAATTGGCTAGCCTCGGCTACTTCTACGTTGGCCCTGCATCAACCCTACAGGCTTTGTGTCAACTCTTCTACCCACTGCGTTAAAACAGTGCGAAACACGCATATGGATTTCCAATGAATGAATTAATTGATGAGCAAGCTAAAACTCAATAATAATACAGAGATATTTACAGTAAATAGAAACATCAAGTTTCTATTTAGAAAATAGAAACAATCAGTTTCGTCAAAGAAACTGCTAAAAAAGAAAAAATAGCAACATCTAAAAGAATGAGCATTAAATACTAAAAAGGGATAATAGGATTATTCTAATACCCTCCCTTAATGCTCAATCTATTTACAACACCAATAGACCCTCTGAATTTTACAAATTTATCAGGACCAAGAGGCTTGGTGAAGATGTCTGCGGGCTGCTCTGTTGTGGGAACATCGCAACTGAACGGGTCCGTCTTCAACACGCTGGCGAATGTAGTGACAATGAGTTTCCACATGCTTTGTGTGTTCATGAAAGACTGGATTCTTGGCAAGTTTGAGCACTCCCTGATTGTCACAAAACAAGGAAGTAGGACCTGCCTGGGAAACATGCATATCCTCAAGCATACGTCGAAGCCAAACTGCCTCACAGGCTGCCTTAACTGCTCCCCGATACTCTGCTTCTGTTGAGGAGAGAGCCACTGCATGCTGCTTCTTACTAGTCCAGGTAACAGCACCAGATCCTAGACTAAACACATACCCAGCTGTAGATTTACGGTCATCAACCGAACCGGCCCAGTTAGATTCTGCGTAACCACTGAGTATAGGATCGGAACTTCGAGTGTATAGGAGTCCATAATCAGAAGTGCCACGCACATATCGTAGCACACGCTTTGCGGCTATCCAATGATCAGCTTTAGGAGCTGACATGAAGCGGGAAATGTAGCTCACTGCAAAACTGATGTCAGGTCTGGTGGCAGTAAGATAGATGAGACTGCCCACTAATTGCCTGAATAAAGTCTCATCCACAAGAGGAGAGGATGACTGAGCTGAAAGTTTGAGCCCCGGTTCCATAGGAGTCGTGGCTGGTTTGCAATCCTGCATTCTGAACCTGTCCACAAGATTTTTGGCATACTTAGACTGAGAGAGAAAGATGTGGTTCTCAGTCTGCCAAACTTCAACCCCCAGACAGTGATGAAGAAGTCCCAAGTCTGTCATATCAAAGGTTCTGCATAAATATTGTTTGATCCCATGGATCAAATGTGCAGAACTGCTAGTAATGATAAGGTCATCTACATAGACAACCACAAACAAAATATCATCACCAGTATGCTTGATATATAGATTTGCATCAGATGGGCTCCGCTGAAAGCCATGATCTGTCAGGTATTGATCAATTTTCATGTACCAAGCCTGAGGAGCTTGTTTCAATCCATAGAGTGCTTTAGCTAATCTACACACTTTCTGTTCTTGACCAGCAATCTTGAATCCTGGAGGCTGTGTCATGTAGACTTCTTCCTGTAAGTCACCATTTAGGAAAGCACTCTTTACATCCATCTGATGAACTTTCCAATTGAACTGAGCTGCTAGGGCAAGGACAAGCCGTATGGTACTCATCTTGGCTGTAGGAGCAAAAGTCTCCTCATAGTCGAAATGTACCACAAAATGCAAAAAGACGGCCGAGACATACAAATTTAGCACGTGGGCAAAAGCCAAACATGAGCTCTACCCCTTTATTGATGACCATCACCCTGGTTCCTATGGGCCCTAGATGAGCCCCCTCCACATTAAGGAACCCATGATAGTCCCAAACCCCTAGTAGGCAATGAGTTGCCCCACTTCAAAAGTGGGTATCCAGTGCTATATCCTACACATCATGCTGTCATCCCCTGGAGCCTCGAGCACTTATGAAGAAAAATCAATAGAAAGCAAAAGTCATATGAAGAAGGGTGGAAAAAAACAAAGGCCAGGGTAACTCATGAACTACAATTTGCCCCCTCCTACACTCATATTGTGGGCTTCCCTGATTATAGCTACCCTTGTACCATGGACATAAGCCCTCCCTTTGTCTCCTGCAGTGAGACACATCCTCACCTGGACCCTGGAACATCTACCAAGTGTATGGTGCAAGTGTGGAGCCGACTGGGCATGGTGAACAAGGTGCATCATCTTCATCCAAAAGGTGGAACACGAACAATCAAATGAGCGACGTTGGGGAGTCAAGTTCCCCGACCAACATTTGTTTGTTGTGGCCGTAAAAATGCCATGGTATGCAAACGTAGAGAATTTCTTAGCAGCGGGAAAATTTCCCAAACGTCTGACATCCAGAGAAAGGAAATTGATTGTGCAGCGTAGCACTCGTTTCTCCTGGATCAGAGGATACCTTTTCCACACGGGATTTGATATGCACATCCGCAGGTGCGTCAAGGAGGAAAAAATTTATGATATCTTAAAAGCCTGCCATGATGGACCTTGCAGTGGACACTTTGCAGACAGCTAAACTGGACATATAATTCTACAGATGGGCTACTATTGGCCCACTATTTTTAAAGATGCTAAGAAATTTGTCCAGGCATGTGATAGTTGCCAAAGGATGGGTCACCCTGGCCAATTTGATGAAATGCCCCTCCATCCACAACTGGTGATAGAACCCTTTGAGCACTGGGCATTAGATTTCATTGGGCCATTCAAACCACCATCCAACCAAAAAAAGTATATATTGGTTGTAACAGATTACGTAACTAAGTGGGTGGAAGTAGTAGTGTTACCAAGAACAACAAAGGAAATTGTTATTAATTTTCTTTTCGAAATTTTTGTGTGGTATGGCTTACCCAGAGAAGTAAATACTGATGGGGAGCCACAATTCATGGGTCACAAGATTACTGCTACACTGAAAAATCATCACGTCACACACATAATTACCTCTCTGTATCACCCGCAGGCGAACGGGCAGGTGGAGAGCACCAATAAAGTTATCGAAGCTATTCTAACAAAGACTGTCTCATCACATCGACGAGATTGGACTTCTCGACTGCTAGAGGCCTTGTGGGCGTATCACACAACTTGGAGAAACACTATTGGATACTCACTGTATCAACTAGTATTTGCTAAGGAACCCATTTCTCCAATAGAATTTGAGATACAAACACTAAAGACAGCCCAGGAAATAGGACTAGATTTAACTGAAGCCCAGGTTAATAAGTTACAGCAGATGAACGAATTAGATGAAATTCTACTACTGTCTCTACAATGTATGACACTTATTCAACAACAAAGAGCCAAATGGAATGATGCCCTGATTAAAAAAAAGACATTTCATGAGGGCAACTGGGCACTTCTTTATGGTTCCAGGTTCCAAGACTTCCCTGGCAAACTGCAGACTAGATGGTTAGGCCCCTATGAAATAAAGCAAGTACACGACAATGGCACTCTTACACTGGCCACCATTGATGGGTCTGGTTCTTCTTTTAAAGAAAATGGGCATCGGGTGCGCCTCTACCAAAAGCCACTTACCAAAGAATCTTTCTATCAATAGATAGGTGAGGCCCCCACCATGCAAGTTTTAGTCGCAAAAGGAAATCCTTCGGCAGCTCCATCTTCATAAATTTTATTCCTTCTCTGTAAAATATGTAAATATGATTGCTGATTTGATTTCTTATCTTTTTTTTCTTCTTTCTTTCTCTCTGCTTGTTTTGTTGTTCAATCTATTAAACATCACTTTCTTGCTTTTTGTTGTTTTGCTGTTCAATCTATTGAACAGTTGTTGTTCAATTTGTTGAACAACACTTTCTTTTCTTTTGCATTGTTTTGTTGTTCAATATATTGAACAACACTTTCTTGTTTTTTATCGTTTTTTTGTTCAATTTATTGAACAGCTGTTGTTCAATCTATTGAACAACACTTTCTTGTTTTTTTTTTTTATCATTTTGCTGTTCAATTTATTGAACAATTGTCGTTCAATCTATTGAACAACACTTTCTTTCTTTGCGTTGTTTTGTTGTTCAAATAATTGAACAACTACTATTCAATATATTGAACAATTGCCATTCAATCTATCGAACAACACTTTCTTTCCTTTGCGTTGTTTTGCTGTTCAATTTAGTGAACAATTGCCGTTCAATCTATTGAACAAAACTTTCTTCTTTCCGTCATTTTTTGAACATCACTTTTTCATTTGTTTTGTTGTTCAATCTATTGAACAACTGCTATTCAATTTATTGAACAAAACTTTCTTTCTTTTCGATTGTTTTGGTGTTCAAACTATTGAACAACTGCTGTTCGTTTAATTGAACAACTGTTGTTCAATCTATTGAACAACACTTCTTTTCTTTTTGCATTGTTTTGCTATTCGTTTAATTGAACAGAGGTTGTTCAATAAACCTTTTTTTATTTTGCGTTGTTTTGCTGTTCATTTAATTGAACATCTGCTGTTCAATCTTTTGAACAGCTGTGGTCCAACCCAATTGAATAGCAAAATTTTTCTTTTGTGTGATTGCTCTTCGCTTATCTCAACCACATTTTTATTTTATTTTTCATTTTGTTTTCATGGCATGAAGAACACTACTTTTATGAGGACAAAGAATTTATGGATTCTATTGAAAGGACTTAATACCATTAACATTATGATCTTTAACAGGACAACTTCTTGATGATAGATTCTTTTCAAGGAAAGGGACACAATTATTTTTATACTACTTTACTATATCATTTTCTGCTGTACATGATATTGATTAATCATCTTAAAACCATATTGGTTCCACCCTTCTTGGTTATAATATTCTCTGTCTATAACAAATAAGACTATGGGTGTTCTTTTTTATTGACATGTTCAACTTCTTCCACCATCCCTACTCTTAAGTAGTATTGAGCCTCCCTCTATTTATCATAAAAAATGTGTAATAACAACAAAATTTTGTTTTTAGATGGAGGATAGGGGGTCTCATTACGAGCCAGTCTACCATGTTCATAAGGTTGTAGCAAAGTGACATTCCCACTATAGCCACCACACCAGGGTTATGATCCATTGGATATCCAAAATATCCTTGGAACAAGAGGTCTCATCATGATTTGGCCTGATCACTTTCGCTACATCCCAGTGAATGGCAATATGGTTATTTGGTTACCGAGCTAGCACATTGATCTATCCTGTAGAACAACATTGGAACTCTCCATTTATAAATTGAGGATCATGGCTCATATGGGTTAAAAGGAAACCCTGCCGAGGCTATGGACGCTTGCTGGCAGTAGAGGCTCTGCTTATGGTATTGAAGTTATATCTTATCGTCAATTACTACTATAATACCCTCTTTTCATTCTTTATTTTTATCAGAGAAATTATTTCCTTAATTTTCCCTTGTTTTGAACCATTATGCATGAGATAATGTCTTTCGATCAATCATATCATTCTCGGCTAAAATACCATTAGCAGAGTACCTTTTTGGCATATTGCTGTCCTTTTCTTTTTCGCATAACTTATCATCAACCCAAAGCGTCCTATCCCTTATTCATAACTATCATTACACACTCCGCTCTCATTATAACCATACCTCTTGCTGTCCTATCATTGATATGCGTACTCTGCTTCATTTACTGCCGTATTGTTCACTCCCTTTCCTTGCCGTCAGAAAAACACTTTCCCTATCTACTCGGTCGTAGGCGACCTCTCTTTTATGGAGGGAGAAGGATTTCCATTATGCCTTTGTATGCACTATATTTATTCTGCTTATTTGACTTGATATGTTGCTGTAATATCCCATGATCAAATGACATGTGGCAATATGATAGTCCCTGAATTAATATTATTAATTCTCATGGAAGTTCTGCTTAAACATGACGGAATTTAGTTGTTACATCTACTTGCTGTTCTATTTCACCAAAGCAATTGCTGTTCTCTGCTGTTTCTTTTCTGCCGTGTTAATCCTTGAAATTGTAAGGTGAATATTGGAAGAACTCGAGCATTATGGGTGGGAAATCAGTTCGCTGAGAACCCTTAGCGTTGGAGATTTCTGCCAGAGCTAGGGAAATTTTGGTGTGTGCAGGATGGATATCATATTTCACTAGAGTTTAGGCCCCTAGCGAGGAAATCACTATCGAGTTTTTACAGCACTTACAAGATGGACAGTCCACACTAAAAGGTGTGAGAGTAACAGTATCAAAGACTATGATAGTTGAAGTCTTTGAGCTTCCAGCAGAAGGAGTAGTATGGCCTAAAAAGCACATAATGTTGCATGACATGGTGGAGATTTTTAGAGACGCAGGCGAGGAATTAACACGAAAAGGCAAGGGCATTAAATCGTCCTCTCTGGGAGAACCATGGTGTGAATTGACAAGTGTCGTCTAGAAGTACATCAACTGTGATGGTTGTCGGGATGTGGTAAAACCACGACAACTTAAA
This sequence comes from Pinus taeda, assembly GCA_000404065.3. NCBI lineage: Eukaryota > Viridiplantae > Streptophyta > Pinopsida > Pinales > Pinaceae > Pinus > Pinus taeda. The sequence goes on from APFE030238633.1 coordinate 34,140, forward strand.
CTCTTAGCAGTTTTAAAGCAGAAGCTCACTGTTAATTTACCGTTTTTCTTGAATTCATTATTGCAAGACACAACAGATAGAATAAGACGAGCTAGATATCCTGAGACTGTAGTTAGTCATCATGGCTTGATCAGACTGATTGTTAGTGACAGTCTTGCCAACAAAATTTAATTCGGGACAATTTTATAGCACCGCTAGAGATAGGGGCAAACCCTGTAGTCCAAACCCCTGCAATTGTGGAAATTGAACAACAAAACCCTGTTCCAAAGAGGAAACGAACTGCCCATATAGTAGCATGACCCCATAAGCGCAAGCATTCAGTAAGGCTAAACCCAGTTCAGAGGCCTTTCGTAGATCCTTAGGGTAGCGCCGAACGACTGACAGAACCAACAAGTCCAATTACTGTGAAAAACTCTGAACCAGAACTAGAGGAAGAAGGTAATTTCATAGAAAAACTAGAGGAAGAACCTAGTTCTGAGCAAGAATAGGAGGAACCCAACTTTGAACCAGAACAAGAGGAAGAGCCTAATTATGAATCAGAACCCGAGGAAGAATGCAATTCTGACCCAGAACAAGGAGAAACTCAACATTCTTTTCAAAATGATAATGAACCAGAAAATGAAGCAGGGCCTCCTCAAACACCACATATGAAGCCCCAAGATAATTTCTTGCAGGACTTCGAGGAAGGAATGGCCCAGGTCCTGGAAAATTTAAATGCATACATGCAACCTAGAGGATCACTTGATCCGAACCTAATTGAAGCCCAATCCTCAGGAGATTATGGTAATACAAAAATTCTGCCTTCCCTAGAAGCTGCAGATTGGGAAGAGGAAATGGACACAGAAGTAATGCATGAATCCGATAACCAGTCAGGTGACATGGTTATATTGGAACATAGCCAAGACAAGCACCAGGAACCCTTAGATACAAAGGGTATTGATAAACCTATTTCTATAAAGGATGCTCCTCAGAAAAAGTGAGTACTTGAAACAAAACTAAAGAAGCCGAGGAAGAAATACCAAAAGCTTCAGAAGATAGTTAGAAGGCTAAGTCAGAAATTGAAATACACTGCAAATAGAGAAGACCAGAGCACTACTCCTGAGGTAGTCACTGTGGCCACACAAACATAAATATGTGAGGGCAGGGAAACAGAAACCCAGACCTAACCTATTTCTACTCAGATAGTAACCACCCAAACAAATTTGCATGCATACTTAATGGATATAGTTGTTCAGGCAGAGGGTTGGTCCTCCCACAATAAAAGAACTCAGATGAAGGGTTGGTCCTTCCATAATAAAAGAACTTAGACCGAGAGTATACCCTCTCACATCACAAGCACCCAGATAGAATAAATAATCAATAATGCTCCATCATGCAGTTATCATATTCTTTCAAAATTACAAGAGGAGCTGACACAAGCCCAGCTTGCTTTAGAGCAATGTCAGATGGAGACAGTTCCTTTGCAAAGGTATCAGGAGTTGCAGAAGCAATGTAGAGAATTGACCATAACTGAGAATGAAACTTTTGATAAGTTTAGACAGGAAGAAGAAAAGTAGAGGAAAATAAAAGCCAATCTAGATAAGGTCCTAGGCCAGGTCGATGCTATTTTCTCTTTATACTCTGATGTATTACCTTGCAGGTCTCCTGCCATAAATTATGCTATGTTTTTATTAGAAAGATATTTTATGTTGAAGATTAAAGCTGTTAAGTCCGGCAAGTCAATTGAATTGAAGACAACTGACGAATTCATAAATTGCTGTAAGGAGCATGGGACAAAAGTCCAACGTCTCCTCTATGAATTCTATTTACACAATTTTGTGTTAGAAGGGGAGGTGGATAATAATCCTATTCCTTTTGTTGGGGATATTCAGTTCCAGGCCTTTATTTCTTTTGCAGTAAACCAACTCAAGTGGTCTAAGGCTTATAACCCCTTTCAAGGAAAAGAACATGGATTGGATTTGTGGGTAAGGAGTGAACCTACACACCCCTTGCAACTTTTTATTAAACACAAAAGGCTCATGACATAGGAGGGTGTAACTAAGATTCTAGGGCCTATACATAAAGAAATCGTGCAAACGGGAAGGGCATATTTCTTATCCATTTAGGAAAGATCCCTGCTTGCATCCAAACAGAGATGGACAGTCTCAACCAATAGTGTCAGGGATAGAGAACCGTTTAATTACAGGAATTTTAAAGCTGCCGCAAACTGTTTTGTTACATACAACAATATTATCTTGAGGGAAGGACCATATTGGTTGGGATGTCGATTTAGGAGTCCTATTATTTGGTACCCACCTGAAGGATACCATTCAGATTATGAGTTGCCTGAAGGTCACGAATGGACAACTTTTGTAGATTTAATACAAAAGCACGGTTTTAGGTCAGATAAAGAAAAAGTCTTTATTGCTTACTCTTTAACTGCATTACATACTAACTATTTATGTTCACGGGGACGTGAAACAAAGTAAGCAGGGGAGAATGTTGGGCCGTGCAACATGTATAAATTTACCCCTAATTACACTATCCTTTTCCTCCTTTTTATGCATTTGTGCCATGACGTAGTAAGGTTTTGATAAGATTTCAGTAGAAAATGAATGAGACTTCTTTTGATGCGATTTGACTGACAAAACTAACTTTCGTTCTTTATTATGCAGAAATTGGCGAAGGGAACAACTGCTGTTGAAACTATTGAACATCAAAGGCTAAACATAGGAAACAACACGCGTATTGTGCAGTCAAATCGAGAAGCAAATAAGGAGGATCAACGCAAGATAGAAACACTGTTTGATAATAGCATTTAGTTGCGAATTCCTCAGGATCTCCTGATCCTTAGGAATCACATTTATCTCTTTTCTCTTTGACTATAAGAAGGGAAAGAGGAATAGAATAGGGAAAGAACTTTTCACCTTTTTACTTTAGTTGTAATTTTAATATATAGAGCGTTATTATGAAAGACAGTTTGCTTTAATTTGAATTTGATGAATAATATATAATTCACGTTGTTGTTCATTTACGAGACTATGAAGTAATCAAGCAGTAATCACTGGCGGATTGAACCCGGTCACTGGTGGATTTCACTGTTGTTCTCTGTTTTATTGTTTACCTTTCTGCAGTTTAATTACTCTATTTTATAGTTTTATGATTGATTTACTTTTACTAGTGTTGAGTCCGTGTGTTCATTGCATTGGCTCTTATTTCTGTTGATTGTTTCATTTATCTAATATCGTGGATTGATTTGATCGATAGTTAAGAATCATTTCTTGTTAATCGAATGCTAGAGTTTTATTGATTGTATTAGATGTATTAATTTTATGTATAAGTCTAGATTCAGCTGAAAGAGCTCTGTTATCACTACGGTGCACTCGGTTGATGTAATTGCAGTTAGAACTTTCGGCTAAGATTGGATTGTGATCTCGCTTAAGATTGAGTTTTGATGTTTGAATAAGTTAATTTCCTTGAAGTTACAAATTGGTAGTTTATGGTTTGATTCGTTTACTCTTGTATTGAAATCAATAAGTTATTTTAAAGCAGTACCCTCTGTAGATTCAATGATTTACATCACTTGCACATATTGTGTACACTCTTGAAACAAAAAGACTTACCTAGGTTGATAATTAATGTGAGGCATTTAAGAGTTCTAAAAGACACCTTATTTGCACCCAACAGTGGCCATAATGGAATGTCACTTGTTACACCCTTATGATCATGGTAGGTTGGCCCATGATGAGACCCCCTATCCTCTTTAAGAAGATGTATGTTGTATTTTCATAGTTCATATTTTCATATTTTTATTGTAAAGGGAGGGAGGCTCTTTTACTCCTTAAGAATCAGGAATGGCATAAGAAGTAAAAGAAATGTCAATGAAAGTTATGCTTTTATCCCTATATCATCATACCAAAGGGAATTATCCATTGAGAGTGTGAAAGATAAACTAACATGGTATTAGGATAGTAAATCTTTTTATGATGTGTCCAAAGAGAAGATATTCAACCAGTCATTATGTAGATGAACCATGTTAGTTTTAGAATAAGGATGACCATCAAAAGGTTTTACAAGTCATAATGGTATTGGTATTATTGTTTTGCTTTATCTTAGGTACAAATTCCAAATCCAAATAGATGGTTTTCACTCAAAACATGGAAGATAAAGAAAATGGAAAAAAGAATGACCAGTGATGGAACAACAAAAAATAAATCACGGTTATTCGTTCTACCGAACAACGGTTGTTTAATTGATTGAACGACTATTGTTCAATCGATTAAACAACAATTGTTCAATTGATTGAAAAACAACTGTTCAATTGATTGAAGCAACAAACACACAAAAAGAAATCGATGTTGTTCAATTGATTGAACAACAATCGTTCAATCGATTGAAGAGAAAAACACACAGAAAACGGTGTTGTTCAATTGATTGAACAACAATCGTTCAATCGATTGAAAAACAATCGTTCAATCGATTGAAAAACAATCGTTCAATCAATTGAACAACAAACACACAAAAAGAAATCAGTGTTGTTCAATTGATTGAAAATCAATCATTCAATCAATTGAACAACAAACACACAAAAAAACAATGTTGTTCAATTGATTGAACAACAAACACACAATTTTTTTTGGTGTTGTTCAATTGATTGAACAACAATCTTTCAATCGATTGAACAGTAAAACACACAAAAAGAAATTAGTGTTGTTTAATTGATTGAACCACAAAACACAAAAAAATAAATTTGCGTTGTTCAATTGATTGAGCAACAATCATACAAAAATAAATCTTTGTTGTTCAATTGATTGAACAAAAATCATTCAATCGATTGAACAACAAAATACAAAAAAGGAATTGGTGTTGTTCAATTGATTGAACATCAATCGTTCAATCGATTGAACATCAACCGTTCAATCGATTGAACACCAATTGGGGCTGCAATGACATTTCATCAGATTGACCAGGACGACCCATCCTTTGGCAGCTATCACAAGCCTGGATAGATTTCTTAACATCTTTAAAAATAGTGGGCCAATAATAGCCCATTTGTAGTACCTTATGCCCCATCCTACGATCTGCGAAGTGTCATCCACAGGGCTCGTCATGGCAAGCCTTCAGGATGTCTTAAATTTCATCTTCACGAATACATATGTGTATACACATATCAGACCCTTTAGGAAAAGGTATCCACCATTCCAAGAAAATCGGGCACTACACTGGAGAATCTGTTTCCTTTCCCTTGCTGTCAAGTGTCTGGGCAACGTTCCTACTGCCAGATAGTTTGCTACATCTACATACCATGGCATTTTTATTGCTACAAAAAATGAATGTTCATATGGAAACTGGTCATCTACTGCCAATGGATCATTTATCTTTGGAACCCAAGCCAGAAAATCTGCGACTGGGTTTTTCTTCCTTGAATGATCTTTAATGGTGATATCAAACTCCTGCAAAAGTAACAACCAATAAGTCACTCAACCATTTGTAATAGGTTTGTTAGCTAAGTATATAATGGCGGAATGATCAGTATACATAAAAACTTGATAACCAGTTATATAATGTCTAAATTTGTTTATAACATAAATGGCAACTAAAAATTCCTTTTATGTTACTATATAATTAAGTTCAACATCAGTAAGATTTTCGCTGATATAATAAATAACATGAGGCCTTATGTCCTCCTCTTGGCCGAGGACAACGCCTATTGTTGCATCTGACACATCCATAGAGATTTGAAAGGGTAGCTCCCAGTTGGGTCCATGCAATACTGGTGCCCTCGAAACTAATTTCTTCAAATCTGTAAAAGCTGTGTCACATTTATCAGACCAATTAAAGTCAAGATTTCCTGTTAAAGCATATAAAGGCGCAACAATTTTTGATTTTTTTTTTATAAACATGCAATAATAACCTGCATATCCAAGGAAGTTACGTACCTCTGTCTGAGTGCAAGGTGTAGGTAGTAGGAGAATTACCTGTATCTTTGCTGGATCTACTTGTATCCCAGCTTCAGAAATGTAGTGTCCTAGGATTACACCTTCCATCATCATCATGTGACACTTGGCATTGCTTAAACACAGCTTAGTGGTGATGCATCATTCCAAAACCTTTTCTGTTATATACCTAGGGGGGATAATATGGGGTACCAAGGGAGGTACCCAAGGTAATAATGTAATAATGGGATGGGCCATAGTAATAAATAAGGTGGTTAACCCATATCA